>PVJH01002655.1:0-162269 GCA_004026705.1 Nesogale talazaci | reverse complement strand
CTTTGTGGTAGTGAGTTTGTTTGTCTTTATTTTTCATCATTTTCTCTCTTCCTGTTGTTTACTTTTTCTTCTCTTGCTGTTGTTTTTGCAATGACATTTCATGATTCTTTCCCTACATTCTTAGTTTGATGAGAAGGCTTATGAATTTTCCTTTAAAACTTGTTTTTGCATTATCTTTGTTCAAGCAAAATTGAAACAAACTATTCCTTAACTCCCCATGGCAATTACTGTATTTCTTCTCAGTACCCATCTTTTCTTCAACACTTTTGCTTACAGTGGAGATAGTGTAAAGGATGTGTTACAATATTGATAAAGATGAGTGAAAAGGAATTTAACTTTTGTAAAATAAAACAACAAGCAAGCAAACTAATCCCAAATCAAATGTATTTTAAGATTAACAAAAAAGAAATATGGGGACAGAACATTTTTGTTGTCTTTCTTCTTTTAAGAAGAAACAAAACAATTTTACAACATCAATATTGGAAGAGATCTGCTGCTTTTTAATTTTAAGTTTCATTAACAGTTTCTGTTACTAGAAAGACATTTTAAGCTGTTTTATTTATCTTTGAGTATATCCCATTAGGACATTCTCTCACTGTCCCATCGCTAATTTGTTTTTCCCTAACTTAAAAATAAATGATTGTTGGTATTCCTTTAATCTCAGTGGTAAGCACTAGATTGTTCATGAGTAGGTCAGGTTAAAACTCGCCATCTATTAAGTGGGGAAAAGATGTCATCTGCTTCTATAAAGAATACAGCCATGAAAACCTTAGGGGACAGTTCTACTCTGTCCTATAAAGTCGTTATGAGTCAGAATCAAGTTGATGGCAGTGTTTTTGGTTTTAGCCATTTAGCTTATTCATACATTCATCTCAAGAGAGTCCTTTATTGTTGAAAATTGCAATAAACTTTGCCATCTGTGACTTCTTGTTTCTAATTAGAATCAGTCATCCAAAAAGAGCCAGTCCCTTGGTAACTCAACTCACTGTGCCATTTTGTATTGTCAAAGGAATAGCCTCATTCTGTTTTCTTCCTTCTTTTTATATTTGATATTTCACTATAGTCACCATCTATTTTGAAAAGTTTATCATTTGGAGGAAGAAATAGCTAACCGCTATTTAAAACAGATTTTGCCAGTACATTAGAAAAATTGTTATAGGGATAACTCTGTGACTCACTTATTCATTCGTATTCATGGCTTAATAATTCTACATGCTGATGGCTCTCACAAGTCTGTCTCTAGCCTAATCTCCCCTTATGAAACTTTGACAGCTAGTGGTTCATCCCTGGTCTGATTACCCAAAGGTCGGTGATTTGAATCCAGGGATAAAATACCTGTAGCCCTGTTACCTTGAAGATTACCACCCAGACAGTTCTATAGGGAACTTCAAGCCTGTTTTCTGGGTTTGCTATGTGTTGGAAATGACTCTACAGTACCCACTCATAAAACAATCTCACCTTTGCATGTCTAGCATTTATCATTGGCATTGTCATTTGGACGCTTAAGAGACAACCCAAATGCAAGTACGTACAAGGCCAATCCTCTCCCCTGATGTTCTTCTGCGTTAGTTTTTCTTTGTAGTGAATGGGGCCTCAATCGATCACAAGTTGGTGATCTAGCATTTATTTATTTGACAAATCCTCTCACTGACTTCCTTTATGTCATCTATCAGCAAGAATGATTTGCTTTACCTTCAAAACCATTCATTACAGGCACGCCTGGTCTCCGTGAGTTCACTCGTTCATTGCACTTCACAAGTAGAACATGCTTTGTGAACTGGAGGCTTGGCAGCTGTGCATCCAGCAAGGGTCTTGGTGCCATTTTTCCAACAGCAAGTACACAAATCATGTCTCTGTGTCACATCTTAGTGACACATATTCTCAGCATATTTCAGATTTTCTCATAATTCTATGGCACACTCAATAGGCTACACTACAGTCTAAATAAAACTTTGATGTATTCTGGGGGACCAGAAAATTGTATGATTCACATTATTGCCAAATTTCCTTACTCCTGTTTCATTCTGGAAACTAACCTGTCATATTTCTTAGGCCTTCCAGTACACTGAAATCCTGATTGCCACTGTTGCCCACGCCTATGGACTGCAGTGACCTTTTATAAGGTCTTTTGGCATGTCTTTTCTCTTGAATCAAATTGTCTTAAAGAACCGTGATTTGAACCCACTTCACACCAAACCCATTGCTGTATGCTTCTTTCTGGCTAAGCAGATATACAGTTAAGGACAGAAATTCCCCATAGGATTTCCGAAGTTCCAGCTCTTCATGAAATCCTATGATTACATCTTTTTCCCATGAAGAAGTTGGTGAGTGCAAGAGAGTTTCAAAAATTTAATGGGAAAGTGGAACTAAAAGATAATGAGTTCTTCCACCAGCTTCTCAGAGTCTGCTTGCCAAAACATACTTCTAAGAAGTCATCAAAATGAGGCATCATCATTTCTTGACAAATCTTCCATCTCGAACTCAGTAGCTGACAGAGAAACCGAAGCATTAGGTGGCATCGAAACTACTTTAAGAAAGGAAGAGGAGGCCGTCTGTTTCCCTAAAGATTTACACCCTCGGAAAGCCTATATAGCAGCTGTACTTTGGCCTATCCAGGTCACTGTGAGTTGGGATTGACTTAATAGCCATGGTCTTGGTTTTGGTTCACAAATAGGAATCTGGCTGTTACTCCTTAACTTTTACGTCGCTTCTAACTGGATAAAAGCCCTAAATCTTTAAATATCCTTTTTAAGGCCTGCTAGAAGAAAGTCCTGAGAATATTTCCTCAACTGTTCTCAGGATTTTTGCTAATCTCTCCTTTTGAATTAACACTATTCCTTTATCTTTTTTTTATAACTTTTTGACTCTTTTGGATTTTGCAAGTTATATACACATTCTTCATACAGCTATACGCTGAAACTCTTTCACATAGATTACAAGCATCTCCTGCTCATTCATCTTTAAAAATAACTTGCACAGGATTACCTTCACTGAAACACAAGTTCAGATCAGGCTCTTCTGAGCCAAAATCTTATATTTTGCCTTCATATCATCTTTAACAGTTTGTGTTTATATATTTTGTGGTTAGTTAATGTCTTTCTACTGTGCAAGGATATAATTGAGTGAGTGGGAGTATCTCAAGCTGGGTTCATAAGAGAATGAAAACCAGTGCATCTTTCATATTTGTAGATAGTTCTATGTCAATGAAATCATGCACAAAGTTGTTGAGATGGGCAAGTGCTCAGTCCGTGGGTCAGGTGATAGCATGGTGGCTTTTCCTGACCCATGTAGCTGAAAATAGTGTTGAGCACAAGATTGTCAAGTCAGACAACAGGTTTCTGGCTGCAGAGGTGAATGAATACAAGGTTAGTAGGAGGTAAGATAGTAGGTGACTACTGAATAATTGTGCTACCCATCGATATTGCAGGGTAATGTTTAAAATTCAAAGGTCAGATGAGAAGCCAGATGCAGGATCCAAATCTCAACAAGCGAGCAAGCAAGCTTTCCCACAGTGTCTACTTGTATAGGAAGCAAGCTGCCATGCACTCTCCATCCCACGCCTCCCACCCCCAACGCACACCTCCAAGTTAACTTTCAATTGATTGACTGCCCATAGAAGATCTCATTATGGAGGTGATCTCATCATGTTAGATCTCATCTTGGGTGATTGCTAAGTGTTAATGACTGAGAATTTTGACTCAAACAAGTTGACTCAAATTGTGTCCTAGAGACTGTACACTTAGCTACATTCAAAAAACCTATCAAATACGTTCTGCTCAACAAGTTTTTGGTATACTCAAAAATAACCCATCCCATACTTTCTTGTCTGCTGCTTCTTTACACGAATCTCCTTCCCCGAACTTCTATTCTCTGTGGCCTTATTGCATATCACCTCAGTGGAAATGGGCTTGACTCTTGTTTGGAGGTTTAAAATCTTTTACCTGGTCCATTCTAAATAAGCAGCAGTTAAGTTTTTTTTTCATTGTAAGAAAGGGAAAACAGAGGGACCACTATGGGAACGAAAAGAAAGGCATGATTCAGGGACCTTTATACTTGGACAGGCTCATGTGAATTGTTTTAGCAGTGAACATTATGAACATTAGAAAGATATGTTTTCTCCCTTAGCAAGCTCTTCAATCATATCCAACCCCCAGCTTGTGTAGTGTCTCCCTTCCAAGATCCACAAGGGTCAAAATTGATTGGTCTTACTCATTGCTATATCCCCAGTACTTCCCAGTATGCCTGGATAATAGCCACTAAATAAATATTTGTTAACTTGAAATGTGAATCGAATACAGCTGTTCCGTGTGTTGATTTAGAAGTACTGCAGATAAAAGAATAGTTATCTAGGGGGACTCAAACACAATAGTCATTAATGAGAAATTAAGGCGTTCAGAAATAAACATTTTTTTATGCCGGTAGTTTCTGGCTTACTTTTTCCTAATACATGGAATGGACATAACCACAACATTTTAGGCCACCCTGGAAGCTACTTCACCTTATCATGTGGATATTCCCGAGAGATAGATTGCTCAGCAACTGCATGCTGTCATTTTGCAAGGTGGAAGCTGTGGCACTCAAATGGCAGTAATCGATTTTGAATAGTTTCCCAAAACAGTGCATGAGAAAGAGGGAATGATTGAAACCCAGTTTAAGTCTTTGATTAATGCAAGAGTGTGTGCCTGAGGGCAGAATGCTTTGGATCTACGGTATCTCGGTGGGTTTCTCACCATGGTTATCATTCCATGTGAGAAGCATTTGCCCTCTGTAGATGGCAGGAGACATGTCCTGAATCTCATAAAGAAAAGGTCACCCAATGGGTGTGCCTTAATTTGACTTTTTGTGCGGTTCCAGCAGGAGAGCAATTCTCATGATCCCTTCTCTGAGCTTCAGTGAGAAGCATCTGTAAAGGGGGCTTTCGTTTGAAATCAGCAAACAAGGAGTTTTGGAGGAAACATTTTGTGATGGGGACACAGGCAGCAACAGCAACCGGAAGGGAAGAGGCTTCTGTGTATAGATAAATCTGCGCCATTCAAGCCCATGTTGTTCAAAGGCCAACACACTAGAGCTCTGATACTATGTCACTACTAAAAACATGACTTGATTTTCTGGGACATGTTTGAGGAACCTCTCACTGCATCCTCTGTGCAAACCAGGGGAAGCCAATGCCCATCTTGCCAGACCATGTCACGCTGAGTCACCCTAAAATACTAGATAATGCTTCCTGGGAGAGGTCAATATTTGTGGATATCATTGTTTTGTTTTGTGTACTTAAAAAAATCATTTTATTGGGGGTTCATTCAACTCGTATCACAATTCATACATACATCCATTGTATGCATAGTACATTTGCTGCCATCATTGGTCTCAAAATGTTTTCTTCCTACTTAAGCCCTTGGTATTAGCTCCTCATTTTCCCCTCCTTTCCCACTCCCCTATCCCTCATGAAACCTTGATAATTTATGAATTATTGTTTTTTGTGTGTATTTGAAACAATAGAAACGCTGTATCCTGTCTATGCTTACCACCCCATTTGGGTCATTTTCCAAATCTGTATTGCCAACCTTAGGTTCTCGGGTGGCTTCGTAGGCCATGCTTCGAGATGCTAACTGTACTGCTGGCAATTCGAAAGCCCCACCTGCTCCTCCGGAGAAAGACAAGGCTTTGACTCCTGTACCAAGTTACAGGCTTGAAAACCCACAGGGGCAGCTCTCCTCTGCCCTGTAGGGTTGTTGGGCATCGGCATCGACTCGGTGTCAGTGGGTTCATTTGTTTGTTTGTTTGCCTTGGTTCGGATGCTAATCATCGCCCAGTGAACAGTTCAAGATATCACATGGCATCTCCAGGGCAGGCAGTAGTGTGCTGTCCATAGAGCAGAGATCTCACAATCTCAAAGCCCCATCACAATGATGCATTCCAGTGACAACAATCAAAGTGTGGGGGCAGCAGAGTTGTTCCTTTAATTGAGGGCGCTCCCGTCATCCCTCCTCAGGGACGGCATAGTGTTCCGTTTTCAAGCTGTCTGGGGAGAAAAGCTTTATATTTTAAATAGCAGGCTAATAAATGCTCTTTTCCTCATTAACATGCACGACCTCTATGATTTATACTTGCATGCACACACTGGCCCAGTTTCTTAATTTCTGTTAATGGTGTTGAGAACCTCTGCTTCACACACAGTGTTTTCTCACCGATTCCCCATAAGTTCCCAGCACACATTGATTGTGGTGATCTGCTCATCCTGGTCAAGACAGAAAAGAAAAAAATGAATCACAATAAATCCTGCTGGCTGTACCTTTTCTGATTCCTGGAACATGTGTCTAAATGAATCCATTAATGGGAATCATACGGGCCATTCTGCTGTGCTTCTGATGCTAGTGATAATACAGAAGTTTCCTATTTCAACCAAGAAGGTATTTGCTGCTCAAATTATAATTAGTAGAGCTGGAATGAGGAGGACAGATGAAGGATAACTGATAAATAGATTTAGATGGTTCGGTCCAATTTTATGCTCATCCTAACTTCTAGTGGATTAAATGTGCACATAATGTTTTGCCCCTCTTGACAGAAATGGGCATGAATTTGTCTACCTTTAATACCTAGAACATTATAAAAATATATTTCCTAACTCTGTATAACTAATTTACTGTATCAATTTTAAAGGAAGGTAATTTAGGGATGCAATGTGTAGCTCTGGATAGAAGGGATCTATAGACTATAGACTATATATATATATATAATTATTTTGCAAGAGTATTAGAACATCATATTAATGTAACTACCATAATGGTATGTTTGATCAGCCTCATTTTGACTCATTTAGGAAATAAGGTATTTGCTAAAAATATATAGAGTCTATAAACTCATAAAATTATGAAATATTGAGTCTGGAATGTACTAGGTAGAGGACTCAATTTAATTTTTTACTAATATCATAAAGAAAACTCAACCTTAGGAAGCTACAGTGATTTGTTATATATAATTTGCCTCTTGGGAGTGGAGCTTGTTTTAATTTTTCTTGACTAGATTACTGTGGTAACCATACTGTCTCTCCTAATTTGACCACTGACTAAAAGCTTAGTGGTTCAGTTCTACCCAGAGGCTTCACCATGAAGCACTCTAAAACTCCCTGCCATGGTTTCAGTGTTGACCCATAGGCAACCCTATGGGAGTTTCCAAGACTGTAACTGTTTATGGAGCTAGGAAATCCAGTCTTTCTCCTGCAGAACTGATGTGGTTTTGAACTGCCAACCATTCAGATCACAGTCCAACTCATAACCACGACACCAAGACCAAGTGATGATAAAGGTGAAAACTTAGAACGTCCTCTGGAGCAGTTCTGGTTTGTCACATGGTTCGCTATGAGTTGAAGTATTCCAGATGGCTCCTAACAAAAACCATGAAGCAAAATGTCAGGTCAAGTAAAAGTGAAAGGAGTCACACCCGCTGAGTAAAAGAGAGGGAAGCAGTGGAGCATATGCAAAGTGTAATTCATACTTCCCCGATAATTCATACTTCCCTTGGTTACAATCTGACTTGGTACAGAGAGCTCATCAAGTGTGAGTAAATTTGGCCACACATTGTTTGTAGTACAGAACTTAGGATGCCCATGCCTTTCTCTTTGGTTAATTTTATTTTCCCTGGCAAGATAAGGTGGAATTGCTCAAAAATGTGGACTGGAGTTCTCTAGTTATTATCAGGAACAGAAGGAAGAAATAAGGGGTTATGACTTAGAATTTAGAGTACTGAATTTTGTTTATGGATATGTAAAATGACACATTGATTAAGGTATAGGGTTGCTTGGACAATGAAGTTAATTTTCATCAAGTTGAACATCATTATAAAGTTTAATTTTTGATAAATATATTTACAATAATGGCAAAAGAAGATGTGGCGGTTATGTACTTGATGGGAGTGTAGAGGTGGAGTCTAGCCTGTCACTCTGGAGATAGATAGCCAATGAAGCTTCTGTGTGGGCATGGCTTTCTCTGAGAATTCTGGGAAGTCTCACAATATTTCCTTCATGGAGATGAAAGACCATCCCCCCAGTTGTTGGGAGTCACTTGACTGACAAGAACAGATGGCAGCATCCAGGGAACTGGAGGACCCCGAAGAGAAGCCTTACCATGGTGCAATCAGACCTCTAAAGCTGGAAAAGCCACAGAGAGACCCCTACCAGCGCTGAGATGTTTCTACCACCAATGGATACTTTTGAAAGGCCCTGGGCCATGGAAATGAGGAGCCATAAGGGGACCCCTGCCAGAGCTGGATGTTTCTACTGCCGCTGGATACACAAGACTCTACACCCACTGGCCTGTGATTGTCCTGGTGTCATTGCACATGCTTTGTGAGTTGGTGGTAGACTTTAATAGGCTTGTGTCAGACTTATGACCTTGAACTGGAGTGGCTTGGGATGCTTTCTCAATGTTCCATTCCTTTCGTATATAAACCTTTCCTTTATATCCATGTATGTGTTTATGAATTTGTTTCTCTAGTCTATCCGGACTAACACAGAAGAAGAGGAGGAGGAGGGAGAGGCTACTTAGTTCCAACCTCATGGGATTTGGCCCCTTTGTTTGAAGGTGGAGTTTTATGGTTTAATGGAGGAATCCAGTTAATTGGTCTGAAAATGTTTTTTAAAGTTTTTTGTTCTATCTCCTGATTCCTCAGTTAGTGCCTGGAAGGTAGGAAGTAGCCACCCACCTCCAACAACAGAAAATGGAATGTGTGATTGCCTTTATGAGTAACTCCATTGCCCAATACCAGAAGAACTGAATGGTGCTGAGGTCCCATTACTGAGCATTTTCATTGAAGATTCTTTTGAAGAATCCTGATCCAAAGAGTAATAATGCAAGGGAATCTTAAATTTTCATGGAATTCATGGAAAGAGAGTGAAACTGTTACATGTAGGAAGAGCAGAATAGATGCACAACACAAAAATATATATTCAAGGAAACCGAATAATACATGTAGAAATTAAAGAACTGACATGTGTATTGTTGTTTATGTAGCCAAAACAGCAATAATAATGAGATAGAATATTACATCTAGAATGTGTGTGTAAACTTTTATAAAAAGCTGTATGAAAATGAGGGAGACCTACTGAAACATGGCAAACATCCTTAAGTTATGTACTTATATCAATGTTAAGTGATATGGTCTAATGTCTAACTATCTGATGTGTATGCAGGGCAACCTTGTGGCAATAGGAATAAAAAGAGAAATGGGGGTGGTGGGCTGAGCCCCGGTGGTGTAGTGGTTGAGTGCGGGACTGTGGCCCACTGGCTTGGCAGGTCAAATCCAGCTGCAGCAAGGCTGGGTAGCTCCCACGACCTCCAGAGGGCAGTGATGGCCCACCCCCCAAAAAAAGAGAATGGGGTGTTTATATGAACTTTTTGAAGCCCCTCCACAGTTAGTTCTTAGAACAAAAGGATTGACACCACCTCTGGACTTGTTAGAATGAAAGACTTAATCATAATCTATCATTTAACAAGATCCCCAGGTGAATAATATGCTCATTAAAGTTGACAAGTGCTAGTCTACTATGAGTTAATGAGAGACATTTGCAGTAAAGGAAATCTAAATCTTTTACTCAGAATAAAGGATGGAAATTCTGGCTTAATTTTTATCCATCAATTTACCTAACATCAAAAAATATCCATAATTGACAAATTCTTGCAAATGTACTTTTTATGAGAATATTCTATATTTCACAACCGTTAGTAATTGTTAACATCTGTTAACATTTTAGTATTGCATGCAGGTATTAAAAATTGATTTTTAACTCCTGGTTAAATTTGTATGGTAGCTTGAACATATGTTTACTTTATTGCTTTGAAATGTTGCTAAATTGCCAATAAAGAATAGCAAAATCAACCCACAGTAATACAAATAATGGGGGAGATACTGTGTGAGACATGAGGTTTTTATAGATTTGTAGTTCTCTAGATTTTTATAATAAATGATTGGAGGTACAGTGAAAATTAAACAAATGGAAAATGAAAGACAAAGGAAAAGTGATCAGTCAGGGATGCAAATTTGCTCAACAAAGAAAATCCAGTCATAGTCTGTGAGTGAGCTGTGGAGAGTCAGTCACAGTTTTGACACTTGATTGCTGTCCAGAACCGACTCACTGACATCTAACTACAATGGCCACAATACTGATTTATAAAACCTTGTGATATAATTATATTTGTAGAAAATATATTGTCAGGAGACATTGAGGATGAAAAGTAAACTAAATTCTCGTTCTTCTCAGAATTAATTCTACAATGCATTTTTCAATTTTCAAAAAAAAGTTGATGATTCCATCATTATTACACCTCTCATCACCCAGGTACTTTGCTATGCTTCTTGTATGCAGGGTAGTCAAGAGGAAACAATTTTCCTCAGTTCTTTCAAAAGTATGAACATTTACTTTGCTTTGTCAGCCAGCCATTTAGTTTGAGCCATTAAAAGCACCCTTTCAGTGGAAGAATAGGTCATTTTTCTTCTAAAGGAGCCAAACAGCCTTAATAACTCGATTATCAGTATGGAATTATCATTAGCATGAATGAAGAGGAATTGTTCCTTTAGTTTGGCAGATGGGAATGTTTTCAGTTTTCACATACTGTGACATTTGTGAGAAGTTCAGATTACTCCAAAATTGCAAAAATGCCATCTGGCCTAAACAAGTTGGCCCTGTTAACTTATTTAGCCCCTGCTCCACTGACTTTCTTCGCCTTTTCATACTTTTTGTTCTGAATTTTTTGTTAATACAGTTGTTTAACAGATAATTCGTGTATTTTTGAAAGCACGACTTTAATTTCCTTCACCATCTCAGTGATTATATGGATGCAGAAAACACCCATTCTTGACTTACCTGAGCTCACGTTTGCACTGTCTTGTTCAAAAGGTTGCCATGAGCCAGCTGATTATGATTTCATCTTTGACTACCAGATTTCCACCAGGCAGGAAATAATAGTTAGGGACACAAGCAAGCAGCCGAGGTATCTAGTATTAGCTCTTTCTTCTCAAAGACCCCTTGAGTTTCAAAGTCAACATTTACCCTGTCCCCTGTGCCAGTGATCTGCTCTCTGAATTGTCTTTCCTGTAAGGCTGTTTCCATTTACCCTGTCTTACTGTTCTCAGGACTGTTTGCTCTCTGCTGCTCGTTTTCTTCTCTGGTCCTTTTCCTCATGCTTGTTCTGTTGGGCTCTAAGAGAGTAACATGCGGAAGAAATGGCCTTGTAATTGTAATTGAAGTTAGTAGATGAGGTCATGGAAGGATAGGAGGTAACTGCGGAAATAAAGGAAAGTTTCTGTTTTTGAAGGAGTAGTAATGTCAACAGCATAAGACAGTCTTTTCAGGGAAGGAATTGCTGTCAGGTTCCTTTTGCTCGGTAATTATGAGTTAAAAACCAACTTTCCACCCGATGATATTTCTTTTAATAGATGTTCTCTTTTCCAGGCTAAATGGGATTTTTTTCAATTTAAAAAAGTATATTTCATCCCCAACCACCTAACTTCATTTGAGAAACATGGAGTTCTATTGATACATAAAGAAAACAAGCACTGTTGTATGTGGCTTCTGTTGCAAAGGGAAACATTTCTAGATGACTAACTATCTTTATCAGAAATGGCATCTGAATGCTCCAAATTTTATCTAGGTGCTGCTTAACTGCTTTCACATTCTTCCTCTCTCTTCCATTATTCTCCTTTACCCCACCATGCGAAACCCAATAAATTCTCATACAGAATGAACATATTTGATACCTATTTGTAGCCACTGAAGCTTCCAGTACTTTAATAATTATTGAACAAATATATTTACTTGGCAGCTACAGTAGGATTGTATATGCTTGACAAAAAAATATTTCTGCATATATATTTACCTTTAAAAATCAACCTGATGCAAACTATGGACATTGTTACTTTGTTACATTTTGCTATCTGTTTTTCAAATTGCCTATGTACTTTTTTCTTTCTTTTATTCGTCTCTAGGCAATAGAGCCACTGAGATTCACAGAACAGTGAAATTGGGTCTTAGCCCATTTACTAGTTCACTTACAGCTTTTTTCACTCTGAATATCCATTATAAATAGGGCAGAGATAAAAATGCTATTTCACTCTTACGTCGAAGAAATACTTGATATGAAATGTATGTACCTCACATTCAGTCATTCATTTACTCTTAGAATAGCTTAATTTTAATTAAGATACATGAGTCTGCTTCTTGCTACCATAGAGCTGGTGATTGAATGGACCATAACTTCTGAGGTTCTTAATCCCTAAAAAACAGATGCAGTCTAGAGAAGATAGATTGGATAAACAACTGGAAGAGAAAACAACAGGATAGAAGGTTTCAGAGGGACACAGGAGAGGGGAGACAGGAGTAAAAAAGGGGTAGCTTATGATTCTGAGGACAGGGGAACAAGTGATCTAAAATTTATGGCAAGGAGGGCGTGGGGTACCTGGTGGGGCTTGATCAAGGGCAATGTAGTAGAGAGGAATTACTGAAACCCAGATGAAGGCTGAACATGACAGTGGGTAAGAAGAAAGCAAAAGGAAATTGAGGAAACAACTAAGAGGCAAAGGGCATATAGAGAGGTCTAAACACAAGCATGTGCATATGTAACTATATTTATACATGATGATGGGGACATACAGCCATGTACATATATTTATATATTAAGTATTTGGGTAGCAGATAGACATTTGGCCTCTACTCAACTAATAATCCAGCATTCTGGGATCCTCACATTCCCTGATATGATCTCTGGAGACAAAATGGGTACATAAGCAAATGTGGTGAAGAAAGTTGATCATGCCCAGCTATCAAAAGATACAGAACATATAGCATCTGGGATCTTAAGGAATTGAAGATTAAACAAGCAGCTATTTATCTGAGAAACTGCAAAGCACACATGAAAGAAGCACACCAAGTGTGTTTCATGAGGTGTCCATGGAATTAGGTATCAGGCATCAAAAATCCAGAAAAAATCATATCAAGGTGAATGAGGGGACATGCAGAGTAGAGACCCAAAGCCCATCTGTAGACAAGTGGACATTCCCTTAGAGAAAGGTCACAAGAAAAAGATGAGCTAGGCAGGGTGCAGTATAACACCCATGAAATATACAACTTTTCTCTAGTTCTTAAATGTTCTCCCAGCCACCCCCAGTTCCTCTTATCATGACCCCAATTCTGCCTTACAAATATGGCTAGATCAGGGTAGGCCATGTACACAGGGCAGAGCAGATGCACATAAGAGCTCACAACACAAGGAATCCAAGACAGATAAACCACTCAGGACCAATAATGAGAATAGTGTGTGTGTGAGGGGGGTGAGGTTTAAATCACAGTGATCTATATAGAACCCTCTCCCAGGGAAACAGACAGCAGAAAAGTAGGTGAAGCAAGACAGAGATTGGTGTCAGGCATGGAAAAAAATTATAAATTATCAAGGGTTCATTTGTGAGGGAGGTTGGGGGAAATGAAATGATACCAAGGGCTTAATTAGAAAGAAAATGTTTTGAAAATGATGTTGACAACATGTACAAATGTGCTTGACACAATGGATAGATGGATGGATGGACTGTGATTAGAGTTGTACCAGCACTCAATAAAATGATTTAAAAAAAATTGGCACAGGTAGTTTTCTCTCTTGCGATAAACATTTTGCCAGTATGATATATTACTTGGAAGCATACTTATGCCAACCTGCTACAGAAAAGGACCAGATAATCTCTGGGATTCTTTTGTGAGCAAAGGACCAGCTAACCTGTCAGTTTTGTTAGAACCAAATGATGACTTGTAAAGAATGTGGGCAGCTATACTGATAGCACTTTATCCCCACCCCCACCTCTACTTTCTCTTTTGATACAGCGCTATTCTGATTTATCATGAACCCTTTTTGCAAGGTTTTAATCTCTAGGGTATACCTATATAAAGACAATGGATTCTATTGCCCATGAAATAAAATAAAAAGTAGCCATCACCACTGAAAAAGAAAAGCATACTGTTTCTTTCTTCCTTGGCCCTGTGGCCCCAGGAGTTAATGTAGGGTGTGATGTGTCTGGGCTGGAGGGAAGCCAAGTCATTGGATGGAGTCAGTGCCGGGGGTTATTTTCTTTATGAGTCTGTCACTCTTGTTGTGGTAGTGCTGAACAGACAAAAAGAAAGGAAAATCTTTAGCCAAAGGGATCTTGTTTCTGCCTGGAGAAAAAAAGCATCAAGATTACACTAGGCAATATGACATTAACCCCACTCACTAACTAGACTAAGGAAAAGACCCTATGAAACACCTGCTGTAGGTGTGGTGACTCAGTCTGCATTCCAACTCTGCTGTGAGAGTGAGGCTTTTAAAGTATAATTTCTTAACTCATTCAAATTAAAGTTCTCTCACACACAAAATCAACACTGATTTCTGTTCTTCTTGGGCATAGCTGTTGAAATGCCACTTGGAAGAGGAGACTGAAGTGTTTTTGACTCTGAGCTTTTATTATTCAGAGCTTTAAGGTGGTAATTTAATATCTTCTCCCCTCAAATCAAATTATTATTTTTCCCATCATTTGCTCTGCTTCTTGACTTATCAAGCTTGATTACATTTTGCCTTTTTCTTGCTTTGAGTAATGTGGCCTGAAAGTGTGAAATAAGAAGGGAAAAATGAAGACCTATGTGGAGGTTTGGATAATTTTTATTTTGCATGATGGGAAGTTGTGGTTCCGACTTAACCCTCTTTTTGGCCATGATTAGGAAGTGATGAAATGCATCATCGGCAAAATGAAAATGAGCAACAATAACAACACAACCCTAGTTAAAAAAAGTTTACAAGGTATCAAAATTGCTCTTTAAACATACTAATTGAATGCAGAATAAATCCATGAAAATTCATTTTACTGTTTGCATTTTTGCAATAACACTATAAATACTACATATTAGAGGAAGCATAACCCTATTGGTCTAAATATTGAACTGACTAATCCCTGTTTTTGTTCAATATTTAAACTAGATCAGGGCAAAATTGCCTGGATTGCACTTTAGATTTGTACATTTCTCTTTGCTGTTTTCCTCAGATGGAGCACAATCACTCTGAACCGAGAGCCAGAAAATCAATCCATCGAGATTCTTGTTTAAAAATCTATAGGCTTGATCTGAAAATCTTCTGGCAGAATTATTATTTTTTTCCTGCCCTTTGAGAGTTTTATAGTGTTGTAATTTTAGACAAACGCATTCTGAAGGTATTTACTTTTTCTAAGTTGTGGAAAAACGAGGAACTCTGGAATCACACAGATTTGCGCTTGAATCCCAACCTTATGACAAGTCATTCAGCTTTGCTGAGATGTCTGTGACGTGCTCAGTTTCTGCTGGGCCTCCACATTGTACCTCCTTGCCCCTGTTGCTGCCATCTTTCCCTCTCCCCTCCCTAAGGACGGTCCTTGGCGGTGCGATGTTGACATGGCTGGCTACTCATTGAGAAGTATTTTGAATCCACCAGCTGCTTCGTAGGAGAAAGACATGGCAGTCTGCTTCTGTAGAAATTGCAGCCGTGGAAATCCTAAAGGGGTAGACATCTAGTACCTTCTACACAGGGTCACTGTGAGTTAAAATCAACTCAGCAAAAAGACAATTGTTTTACTCCCCCTTCTTTTCCTGGAATCAATGGGGATTATGAATTTTTAACAAGAGGAGCCAAATGGCATTTTCACAGTCATGTTTTTCTATTTGCAGATTGTGACCCATTATGATTTAAAGGAATCAAACTGTAATGAAATTAAATAGTAAGTCACACTAGCATTAAAAAAAATTACAGAATAGAAAAATATCAGTGCAGAATCCACAATAAGAATCTTCTTAGGTATTTGTGAAATATGAGTTGTATGTGTGTGATTCAAGAAATTAAATTCATTTAAAAGTTTTTGCCAAGATGAAGAAATCACTGAAGACATGGATGCTATAGAAATGGAATGAAGAAATCCAATGGAGCCTGGCTATCAGAGAGAATAGAGTTCTGGGGTCTCAAGGCTCATCATAAAACAAGCAATTATCTAAGTGAGGTGTCACCTAAGTTCACACAAAAGATGCACTTCCATCTGCGTGATCCAAGGATGATAGAAATAAAATCCAAACCAGAGGAGGAACCTGTACTAAAGATTAAATTCAGAAGAATGTACATGACAGTGAAAGTCCCAAAATTCATTTGCAGGGTCCTTGCTTAGAGTAGTCTTCTCGCAATTGAAGCATTGTTGGTTATATTTTGACATTTTATGAGATGTTTTTCTGTATATGAAATCCAGGCTAGATAAAGCTATAGATACAGTGACTGGATTAGTAGTTTCATAAGGGTATGATATGAGGGATGATGGGAAATTTGTGGCTAACAACAATGAGCAGAGGAAGCAGACAATGTTTTAAAATTGATTATGGTTATGATAGAACAACTCTTTTTAATGTGACTGATCTGTTGAATTGTATGTGAATTTTAGTCAGTAAAATGGTTACAAAAATAGTTTACAAGCTAAGTTTCTATAATAAGAGATTTCAGATATTCTTTTCTCCTTAGCATAGTCTCCTTAGCATACTAATAACTTCTGATGGGGTCTGACTATTGTTATTAAATTCAAGAGTAAAATGGCTAGGGTGTGTCATTACCAGTAATAGCTCTCATTTGTTTTCTAAAGACAAGGACTGACCAAACACATACGTCTGTCCCCAAAATGTGTCCGTCTAGGCATTAAACTGATAAGAACAGACACTACACTTGATCTTAAGCCAAAGGCTGAGAAGTTGTGCTGTGTCTGTTTTGTCTATTGACTCTGCTCATCCTTTTCCCACATTGAGGTTTGGTGAGGCTTCAGTACACAAGGGTGCAGCCAATGGTATATGAGTTCTAACTTGGGATAGACATTTTAATTGTTTACTCTTTTAATAATTGCTGATTATAATTTAAGTTTTCACAAGTTCCACCCTTGTGATCCGCTACATAAAATTTATCTGAGATGTTACAGCGGTTCAGAGAAAATATCCCAGTAGGTGTGAGCAAACCAGTAATAACCGGTCAATTTGTGTCACACAGAGTTCAGAATTATCCTCCCACTGACTGCCCTGTGGTGGTGGTGGTGGTGGTGGTGGTGGTAGTTGTGTTCCAGGAGATTCTGACTCCAGGAGACCCCATGTGTGAGTGTAGAATTAGGCTCCATAGAGGTTTCAACCAGCAAATCACCAGGACACTCTTCCAGCTTCTGGGTAGGGCTGAACTGCCAACCTTGCCGTTCGTCGTGAAGTACTTAATGATCTGTACCATCTTGCCCTTTAAAATGTACTTGTTATCTGCATCTTGCTAATTACATAAATCTGCCAAATCTTAGTTTTTTAAACCCTATGGGCTCCTAGCTACAGCTTTGATGGTTCAAAACTGCCAGCTATTCCCCAGAGGAAAGACGAGGCTTTCTGTTCCTAGGAAGATTGATGGAAGGTGGAAACGCTAAAGAGCAGCATTATTCTGCCCTACAGGCTTGTTATGAGTGAGAAGAAATGGACACATATGAGGTTATATATAAAATGCTGCTCGTGATTTTAAAACTAATCAACAAAATAGACAGAGCTGTTGATAGTGAGGTGATTTTGGCTCATGATGACCCTCTGAGAAGACAGAAGGTAATGATTCCCTCGGGTTTTCTTGGCTGTGCTCTTCATGAAAGAAGTTCTCCTGGAGCATTGCTGAATTACTGAACTGCCAACCTTTAAAGTAGTAGTTGCATGCAAATTCTTTGCACCACCTTTATTGGGATCAAATTATGTTCTATATAGCCCAGCATTTATCATTTAATAAGTGTTCATGCTTACTCCAGTGGGTATGTCACTGCCATAGATTTGGCATCAAAGTCCATCTGGATCAGAATCAACCTCATGGCAATACACATGATTACTTATGACTACCTACACTTGGTTCCGCATATGCTAGAAGACAGTCTGGGGCTGAGTTGCATTGGTCCCCAACCAGATAAAGAGTTTAGAGATTGACACACTTGGAGCTGTATATGCATTTCCAGTATGAACTTTCAGAGAGTTTGATGACTTGGCTCATGTCGAGAGAAGAGTGACTTCAATTGTTTTAAGCATAAGAGTTTATTCAGTGTTGAACAAAGAAAGTTTAGGGCCATAATAACATAGTCAACAATTTCCAGGGCCCAGTCTAGTCTATGGGGCATAGATTAGATTTATTATTGTTTTCTCTTAAAGTCAAGCTTTGTAAAATTAGAGGGAGGCAAATATTGAAGACTAACAAGATGGTGTAAACTTGAATTCTAGAGCTTCTTCATTTTTTATTGTAACTAAGTTGGGTGTTTACATTTTGAATCATCAACTTTGTATTGAACCAGTTAAATTACCACCCAACATGCCTTAAAATTCCCTCTTTACTTATTTCTTGATTATCTGTCTCCCTCGTGCCAGTTACTGTCTTCTGTTACATCCTCATGAACACCCTCACCCTTCCTAGCCCTTGATAATGCTTTTCCCTCCTTCTCCCTCCCATCCTGGGCAGTCTCCAAAGTCTGTTCCTTTTGGTAAGAATGTCTCTCTCTTGGTTTATTATATTTTTTCTCTTTTATACTAAGTGGCCTCATATGATACTTGGTCTTTTGTGATTGTGTAATCTCACTCAGCACGATGTTCTCCAGGTCCATCCATGCCATGATGTGCTTCTTGATTGGATCATTAATGTTCAGTGGTGCATAGAATTCCATGTTCTGTGTGTACCAAACTTTCTTCATCCATTCTTCTACTGATGGGCATTTAGGTGGTTTCTGACTTCTTCCTAGACTCCTGGAACTTTTAAAAATGATCATAGGCAGACTTCTGAAGGGCGTATGTGTAGAGACCAGTAAAAAATATTAATCAAGGACTTTTGATGCTGATAGGTGCCTCTATTAAGTGAGCACTGGTTTTCTATTCTGAGTCTGCAGGTTTCAGAAGCCACTTTCCATGTGAGGGTAGCTCACTCCAATATGGGCCAAGAGTGAGGTGAGTCACAGGTAATGACAACTCCTTGGAAAGCAGAATGGCAGGCTATGCAAAGTTTGCCTATGGAATATATGAATAATTTGAAGTTCTCTTTTCTGAAATTTTGTGTTATGAGCACATAAATTTATAATAAAATATATTTTGACAAAATAATATCAAGAGAATACATTAGATAATGTTCTCTTTTAAAACAACAATGATAATAAGTCTGATAATAAGTTTGAAATTCCAAGCCAAATAGAATGCTGGAAGTTTTATACGAAAACTCCTTTCTGAAGGCAGGCTATATAAAGATCAATGGCTGGCGTTTTCCCATCCAATGAAATTCTTCATTGATTGGTCTTTCTGCACTGTAAATGGCAAGTGGTTTGCATTCTCATTGTATAGCTATGTGAAGATTCAGGGGGTTTGCAAATTTGACTGGTGTTAATAAATTTTGGTCTTCCTTTCTTATGCCCAGTAATTCATCAGAAAAGTTTATCATAATTGTGCTATTCCAGAGATTATATTACATTTTAAAATGCCAGACACAGCACATATGAAGATGTTTTATATCTTAAAATGTATTTTATAAATGTGTAAGGGCATTCTATAATGCTCTTATAATTTTAAAGGTTTCAATTTAATTCTAAACAAAGAGCTTCTGATTTCATAGGTATTTTATGTTCTGGGCTTCAGTGGACCTAAACTGGGCTTGTGTTGTTTGGTGTGTTCCAGAAACGAATCAACAATTTGGCAGGCCACATACATTGTCTTACCTGTTATTCTGGTATGTACCTAAGAAGCCATTGGCAGTAACTGTATTGCCCAGAGCTGTTACTGAATCCTACTCATCAATGAGATGAAAATCACTTTATTATTACATTCATTTTATAATAATATTTTGCCCAAGAAGATGTTTTTATTATGTACCACAGCTTTAACTGAGTGGAAGAGATTCATATATGTGCCTATTCCAAAGAAAGGTGGACCCTGCAGAAGGAATGTTCAAACAATGGAACGATATCATCGATAACTCATACAAGTAAAATTTTACTTAAGATCATCCAACAGTGGTTGCAGTAACACATTGAGTTGTCAGAGGGTCAGGCCACAGTCAGAGAGGGACATGGAACAAGAGATATTATTGCAGATGTCAGATGGATCTTGGCTGAAAGCAGAGAGTACCAGAAAGATGCTTACTGGTATGCCATTGTCTGTGCCAAGACATCCAGCTTAGTGGATCATGATAAACTTTGAATATCCTTCAGAATAATGTCAATTCCAGAATACTTCATTGTGCTCATTCAGAACTTGCATGT
Source organism: Nesogale talazaci (assembly GCA_004026705.1). Lineage (NCBI taxonomy): Eukaryota > Metazoa > Chordata > Mammalia > Afrosoricida > Tenrecidae > Nesogale > Nesogale talazaci. The sequence continues at coordinate 141,968 of PVJH01002655.1, read as the reverse complement.
GAATCAAGAGGAATTTGTATCAACTGAACAAGGATATATACTGCATGTTTTAAAATCAAAGGTGTACATGAGGGTTGTATTTTCTCACCATGCTCCTTCAATGTGGCTGCTGGACAAATTAGAGAAGCTGGATTATAGCCATAAGAGTGTTGCATCAGGATTGGAGAGAGACTATTTAATAACTTGGAGTATGTGAATGACATAACTTGCTTGCTGAAAGTGAGGAGGGCTTGAAGCACCTGATGATGAAGATCAAGGATTACAGCCTTCAGTGTGGAGTCCAACTCAATGTAAGGAAGACCAACGTCCTCACAAATAGACCGCTAGGTGACGTCATGATAGAGAGAACATAGAAGTTGTCAAGAATTTTGTGTCACAATCAGTGCTCCTTAAAGCATCATTCAAGAGAGCAAAAGATGTGTTGGTAAATCTATGCAATAACTCTTTAGAGTACTAAAGAGTAAGGACGTTACTTTGAGGACTAAGGAGTGCCTAGTCCAAGCCGTAGTATTATCCATTACATCAGTAGATGAAAGTTGAACATTGAATACGGAAGACCATCGAGGAATGAATGCATTTGAATTGTGGTGCTGGAGAATACTGAAAGTATCAGGAGCTATGAAAGGACAAACCATCCTGTCCTGGAAGATATAAGACCAGAGTGCTCCTTAGAGGCAAGGATGGCAAGACTTCATCTTGCCCACATGGGATATAGTGTGAGGAGAGGCCAGTTTCTTGAGAAGGACATCATGTACAATAGAGAGTGGGGTGGGGAGTGGAGATGAACCAAGTCAGAGTGACACCGCGGTTGCATCGATGGTCTCAGGCACAGGTACAATCGTGAGGACAGTGCAGGCCCTGCAGTGTTACACTTTGTTGTGCAGCGGGTTGCTATTGGGCCAGAGCGGACGTCATGGAACCTCCCAACAGCAGCAGCAGCAACCTCTCTGTCTGAAGTGCTCAGTCTTCACAGTGTCAAACTTCATTTGTCGTAATCTACCAGTACATCACCCTTACCCAGGCAACCGTTTTTCTAATTGATGAAAAATCTCATTCCGGACAGATGCCCACTTCCCTATTGGACTAAACTGTCAACTCATTGTCATCTGTTTAAAGTGTGTTCCACTAGGTCGGACTGTTAATCAAACTTTCTATTTTGAAGTTCTGAAAAGATTGCATAGCCATGCTGGCTTGGGGGTGTGGTTTGTGGCGGCTCAGGAACTGGTTTTGCCGCCGTGACGATGCACCTGGTTGCACGGCCATCTCAGTGTGCCAATTTTTTTTTTTTTTGCAAAAAACAGCGGGTCCCTTGCCCCAGGCACCTGACTCACCTGACCTAGGTCCCTGCGATTTCTTTTTGTTTCCACAAATTAAGAAGGGCAAGAAAGGACAGCAATTTGGAAATGGAGAGAGCTGAAGGAAAAATGGGGGAGATGCTGTCAGCCATCCAAATAGATGAGTTTGAAAACTCTTTCCAGGAATGACAAACATATTAAGTGTAATGGAGAAAAATCTGAAGGTGATAAGGTTTTTTATTTTTTTAAATTAAATACATATCTTTAATTTTCTCATACATATAACAAAATTATGTTTTTACTTGGGTACTCTCCATAGCATTTCTAATCTTTGCCTTATCTTTGGTCAACTTAAAGGATCCTCTAACCTTTGTTATTAACTATACTTCTACGTTTTTCAAACCATGGTTTACAACTTGTAATGAGATCCCACAAATGAATGTAGAGTCATGAATAATATGGCAATAGTAAAAGTTTGCTAAAAGTTCAGTGACTACAGATGAATGAAAATCATCTGACATGGTTCTGACAATACTTCCTCAGGTTGCAAATTTCTCTGTGAAAACAGCTTCTGAGTAGAAAAATATTCAAGAAGCCTTGAATGAGTTAGATTCATCTACTATGAGTTGTCATCCCCACCACTGAAATTGAAACTAGCAAAAGGATAATCTCGAAGAATTTCTGGTTATTTGAATGTTGTCATGAAATATTGTTACAAAGCTATAGAACTCTTTATTCAACCAACATATATAACATCTATTACCTCTCAATGTAGCTTCAATCTAGGATTACATTTCTGAAGGTGTTTCCATTTCTCTAACCCTTTCTGGAAGAATTCTATGCTCTTTAATTTGTACTACTTCAAAGCAGCAGTTTGGGCATTCTTGAATGATGCCCATAACTTCTTTTGAAATATCATTTGCATTTTGGAAATAAAAAGAAGTCTGCGGTGGCATGATCAAGGCTGTATCATGGGAGGAGTACATTCTTAGAGGACAGCCCTTGCTATTCTCACGGAATGGAACATGGTGATAGAGGAAAACAAAACAAACTTTAATATGGTGCCATCTTTTTAAATCACTCCTCTAATTCCCTCCCAAACAATCGCCCTAAAATTGTGAGCTGACTTGTCTTTCTTGAATTCGTCTTTGATGTCTTTCTGGCTTTGTTTTGTCTACTTGATTTCTCAAAAAGCTATTGTTTTCTGTAGAACAATTTTAATGTTTTCTGTTGAGAAATTTTAGTGTAAAACTGTTTCAAAATTTCAGTGATCCGGTAAGATATCCTATTGAGTTTCACTGACTCTGACCTTAAAATCCACAGCATAAAAATGATCCCTTTTCTGTAAAGGCACCTTAAAGGGCCCAAGATAAGTGCACCAAGGGAATTTGACTGCAACCCTTCCCTGCTGGCAAAGACGTTTGATCACATTTAGATCAGAATAGACCTGTGTGTGCATAAGCTGACAGCCTGGGAGCAATACTCTTGATTTATTCTTGTGCTCAGAGAAAAGGAGAGCTGGTTGCATGGCTGGGTAAATCTTGGACTGATTTTAAGACCTTCAATTCAAACACACCAGCTGTGGGCACTTGCTCCTTCCCTGCCCCCCGTCGGTTGTTTGGTGCTGTTGGGAGCCATTCAGGCACCTCCAACCCACAGAGATCCTTTGCACTACAGACAGAACCACTGCACACTCCTGCCCCATCCTCAGAATTGCCCTTATGCCTGAGCCCACTGCTGCAACCACAGCGTCAGTTCTTCTTGTCAAGGGTCTTCCTCATTTTGGGGGCCCCTCCACTCTACCAGATGTGATGTTTTCTCTTTCACAACAAGCCTCTCCTGACAATATGTCCAAGGTTGGCAAGAAGTCTTGTCATCCTTGCTTCTAAGGAGCACTCTGGCTTTTCTTCTTCCAATACAGATAGCTTTGTCCTTTGAACAGTCCATATGTCCAGTATATTTTTCCGGCACCACAATTCAAGTGCATGACCCCTCAGTCTAGGCTGTGAGTCAAGATGGACTCGATGGCAGGACCCTTGTTGGCTTTCTTGTATCTATCTTTATTCTCATGCACTTATTAACCTCTGTATAACATACACGTGGAACTTTTGAAGAGTGGTGACAAGGGACAGTAGAAATAGGACCAGATCTGTCTTACATTCTAAGACTTAAGACTATAATTTTAGATGATACTTAGTTCATAAGTGGAAAGTTTTTCTACAGTCTCCTTTCAGAGAGACAGTGGAGATCTGTAGTGACATTTGGCCTCTATGGTAATCTTCTAGCAGATGTATTTTTATGGTTTTTGAAACTGGGATATTCTGAAAATTCTGGAGTAAGCCTGCAGATAAAAGCTGTATGGGTTGGGGGTTAGGGGATTGTCAGATGCGGGAGATGTGAGAATTTGGAGGAGAGAGTGTATGTATCTCCATTTCCTCCTGGGCTTTATCCATTCTGTCATCCCCTATTCTCAGTTCTGGACACATAGGAATCAGATGGAAAGTCATGACCATACTGGGAGACAGGATTGTAATGTGATAATTGTATCTTTATAACCATACAACTTCATCCTAGTTTTAATTCTGGCCTTTATCTGAGGATGTTAGCTACTACTGTGGTTACCTAAAGTCAGTTTTGAGATCCACCCTTCTCTTCTTTTGTTTTCTTGCCCCCCCCACCCCCCACCAATTAAAAGTCAGCTCTGCCTTTTTCTTTGCTCTATGCTCTGATGACATTCAAATCCATCAGCTTGTTGTTGTCTTTCATGCTGACCCGAACATGCCCCTCCCGACACTTCCCCTTCTTCCGTTGGGAGCTTGGGTCTTAAAAGGCAGGTCACGATTGCAAGTAAATCCTTTCTGAGCTCCTTCACCACAGCTTGCACCCCGCCCCTCGCCAAAACATGGGTGAGCTGTCTCTCCGCCCATCGTACTTTTATTTTTTCCATATCACAACTCTCAGATTCCTTTTGCTTTTATTTACTTGTAAGTTAGATGATGTCAGGTGCTGTCCAGTACAGACAATGTTGAATCTCGGCTAGTACTGGGCCTGACACATAGGAGATTCTCAATAAATTAATGGTCAATGAGGAAAATCCATATATGAATGACTGCAGTCAGGTCCCACACTCCATCACCTTGCTTCAAATTGTTTGCAGCTCTCATTTCCCAGTTCTCCCACCTTTGGAAGCAGCATCATCATACAGTTCATTTTGGAGAAGCAAACACAAAGACAGGGGCTCTGTCTGAAAGCACAAATGATGAGTCCCTGGATGCCAAGGAAGACCATGTTGGCATGTAAAACGATGTCTGCCTGCTAGGTTCACTCCATTAGCATCTCAGGACTCTGATTTTTGTTTGTTTGTTAATTGGCATTTGTTAGTTGCCTGTCAGTTTTGAAGAACCACTTATTCATTCTATTGAGAAATGTAGATGATTAACTTCTTAAAGGGGAATTAGAAGGATTTAATCATATGAATCAGTTGAATGTGTCAAGTTTCTATGTAGTCTCAGTAGTTCCAATACCACCAGCATCGTTGCGGGAGGACGCCTGGGCTTTCTACTCCCATAGAGTGCTAGTCTGAAAAACCCACAGGGGAGCTTCTTGGACTTGCTACGGACTCCGTGGCAGTGAGTGATCTCCCGGAGCTGCCTGATCTAATTTGAAACCGAATCTCTCAGAATCCAACATTTGCAACAGATGACTGGTCATCCCTGGAAGCTTAATGACATCTCCGTCACTGCCTGCAATGCCAGGTTTGGGGTTTTACTGTCTTGTGCCAGGTGCACGATGCACTACCTAATATCAAGGTAAACTTGGATCTATTATCCAGATTAATGCCGTGCATTTATTTTCTAGATTAAATGCTGTATGTTTCCCTACTGGAATTGAGAAAGGGAAGGGATTTAACCATTGAGATTGTGAAATGAAAGTATGGACGAAAAATACAGAAGATCCCTCCCTCACACTAGTAGCTACTGAGTGAATGTGTTTATCTGTACAGTTGTATTGTTTGAAGAATATGAATAGGTATTTCTTTTTTGATAAACCAATGGCTCCTTATTTTGACTCAGGCAAATAATGATCAAAAATTGACAAATAGGGCCCTTTTACTCCCCTACTTTCTCACTAAGACAGGACTCTTATAAAAATGTACCAGTAGGTATATATTGATATGTAATAGGCATGATTAATGTACTTGGTATATTCCTGATCAATAATTCCCTACCAAGAGACTCACCTGTTTTTTTGTTTTAGTGATAACTGGCATGCTGATAAAGCACCTGAGAGTCATTATATATTGTTGGATTTCCTCTGCCTTGTAGGTTGTTACTATTGTTATATTGGGAAAGAAAATGCTTCATTGTTCTGAGGCTCAGAAGCTCAACTAAGAAAATGGGATCTTAACATGATTTTCTGAGATTTCATGATAAGTTTATATATGCATATGTGTAGATTTCCGAGTATATGTATACACACAGGGAAGAGGGCAGGCTAGGAAGAGGGATCTGGTGGTATTCCTAACACACACTAAGAGTATCAGTGCATCTTTTTCTCCATTCCTTTTCTCCCCTAGATTTGGAAAGCTTTCTTGGTGACACTAGCAAATTGTGACACTAGCATACACTTTTAGTGTTCAGCTAACCTGGTTTGCCTGTCTCCCTTCCTTTTTTATTTTTTTCTTTGCATTTCAAGTAAATGAAAATATTTATGTAAAATGATAATTCATTAGTAATGAAGTTATGGATTGCTTTGCAGTTTATGTACTAAGGATATATTTCAAATACCACATTGTCATGTCTGGCTTGTGTCTGGACTGTGACACATATAATTCATTAGAAGAAATCCTAATTTCCTTTAACCATGGTTATATTGAATGTGATTCATTTTTACACTGTAATCAATTAATAGCAATTTATTTATGTGGATAAACCTCTTCTTTGTTAGTAGAAAGAAATGAATGCTTAATATATATATATATATATCCTTTATCGTATTCATAGGAATGAATACAATATTTACCTATATTTTTACACTCAGAGGTTCAAATCAAGTTGTTAGTAGTGCATTTTTGAAAATTTCTTGTATTTCCTAAGTAATTTTTTTAAAATCATAATGAAACAAACAAATTAATACTAAAGTGATATGTTGAACAATTTATTGATTCTGTTTCTGGTAATCATAATGAAAAACCCAGAAACTGAAAATTCTGTCCCTAATCTCCCATCCTGGTATTTTGGTGACTTTATGTCTTATTTTTTTCTTGAATAGATAAATCAAATCTTTGTTCACCTGTCTAATTTCAGCAAGAATGAAAAGTAATTGTCTTTAATTTCACATAATATTTTCTCACCTGAGAATATGGAATGGTCCCTTGAATATGGAATGAGACCATGACCTCCTCTGGGTGTCTTGTTAATGAAATGGTTGGATCAGTTTTGGAAGTACTCTGTATTTCAGTGGAATATTCTTCATACTATTTATTTTCATAATTTAACAGAGGAATTGACTTTAGTCCCAGATGTTATAATAAATTTCAGTTTTATACAATACTCATATAGAACGCTTTTGAAGAATTCTTTCAGTGTGCTTTGCAATCCTGCTTTAATAATGATACCATTGATGGTTCAAGAACTATTTCTATCTTTGCCAGCCTTGAATCAGACACCACAAATAGCAGTGAGGTTGTTTTATTACACTCTGATTCTCTCAATGCAAGGATTAGCGGGGTTAATGTATGTCCCAAGTTTTCTCCATTATTTGTTCTAGAAGCTGGTAAACACTACAAATGGATATCACGATTGGATTTTGAATCAATAACTTCAGACCCTGAACCCTATGTTTCAATGAGAAGCTGGATTTTCCTTACAGTGGTCACATAATACTATTATTTCCTAGAAGATATATTGTAATTACAAAAGGTAAATACAAACACACAAAGTACTGTGAGGTTTTCAAATGCTATTATAGTTCATTCATTGGAAAGGCTGGCTAAGGTCAACCACAATTCTCTTTGCTTTGCTTTGTTACGCTTGGCCACAGTACAATAATTTTGAAATCATATGTGATATATGATGTGAATGCATTATTTCAAGATTCGGTTTTCTTTGAACAGAAGGTTCTACTGATGTATCTGTGAGGTATTTAATCTATTAGTTGGAGTAGACTAAATGGCTTATTTGAAGATGAGTTAAGAACCCTCTGAGGTTTAAATCCAAATCTTTGTTCACTAGGCAAGTTTTTGTAGGAAAGAAAATGACTTTTCTCCCATGTCACATAGAGGTGCCCATGGTTTCATTATAGCCGTTCAATACATACAGATGAGAAGATTTTGAGTTTCTCATTAATGAAATGCTTAGAACAGTTAGGGGATATCCTATATTTTGGTGGATTATTCCACTGAACAATTATTTTGTGAGTTGTTTTCGGATTGGCTATCTAGCCTATAGTAATGACTATTTCCTCTGACTTTGTCATTTTATCCTTGTGTTCAACTATTGTTTTTATTTAGAACAATAATTTAGAAGGATAAGATAAAGCAATATGGTAATAAATAATAACAAATGTTAAAATCCCACTTTTAATGTTAAAAACACTCACTTTTCTAAATAAACACATTACAAAAATCATTTTCATTTTGAGACTCGAGGGATTTCTTTTTGTCTAAAACAGCCCAATAGTGATTGCAACTTGATATTATCCATGACTCTTTCTTCCCAGTACAATGCTGCCATGCTTCCAAACAACAGCCCAGTCAGGGATGCATTAGTCAGGGTACAATGAATTGTTTTCTACACACAGGGACTGTCAAACTGAAAGCAAGATTATTACCTTCTTAATGATAAGCTAAGTCTTTTTTGTGTCTTTTCTTCCCAAAATGGCCTTTTGGTATCTTGGATGTACACAACAAACACTTGGTAGTCATATTTGTTGCAAAATATTTTACTTCTTTGTTGTAATATCTTGAGAATGGAAACTATTAAAATATATTTAGCAACATTTAAATCACTGTTCATTACTGGCAGTTTCTTAGAAACTCAATGTCAGGAGGAACCTCAGGGTGTTTCCTAATAGTTACTTGTAGAGTTCGAATTCCTCCGATATTTATGATAGTGATGGATTTATCATTAGAAAGGTTCGCTCTTTTCTAATACAATTAATTTTATTGGAATTTTTATTTTGTCTTATCAGAAGGGCAATTTCAGCCTTGACATAAATATCAACAGGTCTATATTTCACAAATGGATTCATTTCTTCTTATGTCACTTACTTTAACTAAGAGCTGTTTGGCTTTGAGGAAGTTATGCACAGAGGACTCTTAACTCATCTTCAAGATTTTAAATATATTTTTGGACTTGGGAATGTGAGTTTCCAGAAAATTTTATTTGGGAGTATAGGTTAGCATAAGATTTTGGCATAAATTTACTCTATGACATTAATTGTGTTATTGTTAAAAGTCTTATTTAAAAATGTTTCCTCCCCTATAAGGTGAGTAGTTCAGTAACATTCACAGATGCATACATTTGAAAGTTAGATTTGTTTTAGGTAAACTTTTCTGTTTTAATATACATGTTATATATTTTACATAATTGACTAGTACATAACTAATTTTGTAGACGGCCAAGGAAGTAAATGGGAGTGTGAGATGCAATTTGTTATTGAAGCAAATGTGTTTTCTCTCTCTCTTTCTCTCTAGAAACTTAGGTCAAAAAATTAAGCAAATAAATAGGACTATTTTGGACATTTTATTTATTTGTCTAACAAAAATACTTCCTTCGGTGCTCTTTTTTAGCTGTCTGGTTGAAGAACGTATGTCACATGTTTCTAAGGCATATGTAGCTTGAAATGAAATCTTACGTCTAAGATAGAGGTGTGCTCATTGACATGTAGATAGGTTTTAAAGAGAAACACACAAGACACCTGAGCAAGTTCTTGCTGACCTATACAATACCGGCATCCTAATAAGTAATATTTCAGCCTCTGTGTTTTTGACAAATAACCTTGCTCTGAAAAGCTCTGTCCGTGGTGCTGAAACCTCTCATGAAGTATGAGCGTGTCTTGCAGATAAATTCTAATGTCAGACCCTGTGTAATAGTGATTCATCAGGTTGTAAAACTTGTGTTCTGGAAACACATTGATTTACCAAGTTACATATTTTAAGTGTATTAAAATGAGCAGCTTGTCCTCTACTTTTAAAGAGTTCATAACAATTATTTTCCACATTGTGAAAAACAGCTAGGGTTTAATTAGAAAGTGTCATTGTTATTTTTTAAAAGTAAATAGCAAATATTAGCAAATAAATTGGTAAGACAAAAGGTGTTAGGAATGTTTACAGGCAGTGACATGTGTGCAATAAGCTACTGTAAAAGATAAATATTTGGTTAAAAAGAGGTACAACAATAACAAATATGGGAACCTTTTAGCTTTGTAGAACAAAGCAATTTGCCATTAAAATAACATTATGCTAGATTTTTTATTGCTTTAGGATATCTCCTTTCTAATACAGTTAATTAATTAGCAATAATGTCATGTTTGTTTTTTAAAACTATGACAACTCCAAAATAACCTGTTTTCCCCCACTAGTTTAATCCTTATGTTTTGTAATGTGATTTAAAAATAATAGCAATCATGCATTTTAATTTAAATGATTTCCTGCTCTCTTAAGCTGTAGTTCTTAGGTGCCTTGAGTATGTCGTTTTCAGGTGCCCCATACAGTCACAGAGATCTGCACTTAAGTATACTTTTCCCCACTTACACTAAGTTAATCTCAATATGTTGAATTAGACTATTTCAGCAATCTTTTTCTTTAGTTTATATAATTGTCCTTTTAATTTCCATGGAACTCTTGGATTAGAATATTTTGATCATTCTTATATCAAGGTGACCCAAACAAGGGGGTAGGAGTGTAAAAATTGAATCTGATAAACTTGCTCAGATATTGGATTTGCATGATCTGAACTTAATAATGCAATGCAATCCAAAATTCTGCTTATTAAGAAAAGAAAATCTTCACATCAATATAATTTCTGAAAGGATTTGTTTCCATCACTAAAGAGTTAAGTGCATTGTTATTATTCACGATCAATTTTGATGAGATGCTTTCTTCCGCAAAACATCTTTTGGTACCATATTTTTACACAACTCCGCAAACAGTATTTCACTCTCAGCACTACGCATTTTGTTTGGAATTTAAAAAAACATTTAAATAATATCTGATCAGATGACATTTCCCAGAAATCGTTCTTTATTTAGAAACAAAAACAAGACAAAAACAATTTATTTTAATCCAAAATGTATTTTTCTTTATAAAAGAGGTCCACATAACTCACTGTGTCTACTCTACTGAATTTGTCCATTTTATTACACCACGTGTCAATTCAGGTTTATCTGGTCACTGCAAAAACTCGTGGCTAATATGTGTAATACAACACAGGAGGAAGTATTGCTCAGTTCAGCTACTCTTACATATTTAAAAAAAATACGGAAATGTGTGTGTGTGTGTGTCCACTTCAACTGTATCCAGACATAAAAGTCACATGAAAGTCTCTAGAAAATGGAGTTGTTTTATTTGGTTGCCACGGTACCCTTTGAAGTCAGTTAATTAAAATGCTGAACTTGGGCATATTCCCATGGATCTGCAGCAGCACTGGTGAAGCACAAGCTGCTTTCTAGACACTCACATTTCTCTGCCTGTTACATAGTACAACTGCAGTCTCAAGCTTTCCCTTGAAGTAGATTGAGTTGGTTATTTTTAGGATCTATTTGCTGGCACACCTATAACAGTTGCTTTTACTTCCAATGCTGTGCTGTTTTCTTTGCCTGCTTCCCAGAGGTTGATTAGAGGGGGGTAAAGCTCGCCGAATGCAAAGGTTGACTTCTGTAAGTAACTACTCACATAGCCATGTCTACCATCCCCGTTAATTTCTTGAGTGAGGCAACTGACAAGACATATCACCCCAGTAATCCCCAGAAGGCCACCAAGACAGGCGATAAATGTTGTGGTGCTGCTCTTTTCATATTTGTTCGCAGTATGGTCCAGACCTTTTGTGGTGACATTCACACATTGTTTTCTGCTTTTCTGATAAATGGTAGGGATGTCGATGCAAATGTTGTACTCAGTTGATGGTTTCAGGTGAGTAAGGTTATAGACCTGGACATCAGATGGGATTCGAGCACTTTGGGCAGCCTGAGAATTTTCAGTCTTGATAAAGGCTGTCCACTTAACACTGGATTTGAGGATTTTAGAACTTGCTCTCCAGGACACCAGAACAGAACTGGCCTGAACCTCTTTTATTTTAATTTGCAATGATCCATTTTTATCCTGGGGGAAAGAACCATCCACTTTTATCATCACCGACTTCAAGTCAGCACCCACCAAGTTGGTTGCTATGCATGTATATGAACCCCCTTCTTTGGTGGTTATTCCACTGATATCTAGTGTGCCTTCAGGATGGACATAAAACTTCTCTGACAGAGTATTAGGCAGGAGTTTTTGGCCAGAAGGCGTTATCCAGTAAATTTCAGGCTGTGGCTCTGCAGTAGCTCGACAGTGTAAGGACACGTAGCTCCCAGTCTTTAGATCCATATTGGAGGGAAAGCTTTCAGGAGCTATGAGAGGAAGGCAAATTTCCATCATTTCCCGGAAATGCACTTGGCGAACATTCTGGCCCTGGAATTCAGGCGGGTCCACACAAAACAGTGAATCTGGCTCCATAAATCGAATGTTGGTTTTGTTCATGTTGATCCAGCGTATGACACAGTCACACCTGATGGGGTTGCTATGAATGCTGATCTCCTTGAGGTTGGGCAGAGACTCAATGGTACCGTGGTACAGGGCACTGAGGGCATTGCTGTTAAGCATGAGCGATTCCAGCTTTGGGAGTCGGAAAAATGCATTCGGGTGAACGTAAGACAATCTGGGGTTGTTAGTAGCTTCGATTTTTCTTAAATCGGGCAAGTTATCTATGGCAAGACTGTCAATGGAAATCAGGTCAGGCATGTTATTTATCCCCAACTCTTTCAAATGTAGCATGTTGCTGAAATCACCCCTTCGTATTCTATTAATAGGATTTTTATTGAGATCCAGAAATTTGAGATTTATAACTTTCTGAAGAGCGACATGGGGTACTTTAATAAGCCTGTTGTCATAAAAAGAGATGCTCTCTAAATTTTCAAGCCCGACCAAGGCATTATCTGGTATTTCCGTGAGGTTTATGCCAGCTATAACCAGGCTGCGGAGATTGATAAGCGGCTTAAAGTTCATATCTTTGATTCTGATGATTGGATTTTCCCCAATCATCAGAATCTCCAGGTTTGGGAGCGCATCAAACCACTTGCTGTTGATCATCTGCAGTCTATTTGAATTGAGATGAAGTCGGAGAAGATTATGTAGGCCAATAAAGGCTCCAGGTGAAATTGTAGAAAGCAAGTTGTGATTAATATAGAGTTCTTGTAAATTGCTCAGTCCAGACAGACATTTTTCAGGCAGCTCGGTAAGCTTGTTTTCCTCCAGGTACACAGAGAGTAGCTGTGGCAACTTTTTTACATTGATATGGGTGACCGAGGAAAAATTGTTTTGAGATAAGTCCAGGCCAGTAAGGTTTATGGGAAAGTCGATGGCATATTCAATTTTCGCGATATTGTTAGTCTGGAGGAGCAGAATCTGTGTGTCAGCAGGCAATCTGGCTGGGAAATTTAGAAGGCCTAAGTCATTACAATCCACTGTAGATGCCTCCATATAAACGGATCTGGGGGTAAACCAAGGCCTGGTTTCACAGGTACATAATTGCGGGCAATCCACTTTTCTGTCTACAGCTTGTACTAGTGTCGTGATAGTGAGGCCAAGTAGCACGTGAATTCGGAGTGGCATGTCCTTCATCTTAGCTTTCTTCTTCAAAAACTCCACAGGCCCTTAAGGATTCCACTGAGCAGTCACTGCTGCTCAGTCCAGGAAGAACTGACTGATTAAGAACACGCTTGCATTTGTCAAATGATGAATGCCAGAGAGTCACCAAGGATTTCTTCATGTAAAGAAGGGTGCAGGCCGCAATTGTACTGTCCAAACATTTCCTGCATATTGAAGAAGAGAAGGTCCCTGTCCCCCAGATGATGTAACATGGAGATTTCTGTTTTCGAAGGTGAAGTATGTATAGATGGTCACAGGAAGCTGAGAAATTCATTTATTTAGCAGGGTCATATTCAAATCCCATGCATGTTCGGTTCTTGTAGGATGGCAGCATGATGCTAAACATCATAAAATAAAATATAGGAGGAAACAAAATAGAGACAGAATTAGCACAGAGGGAAAAAATGGAAATTAACACCAATTAACTAAGTATCATGCTTTCATATGTAAATAATATTCTTAGCCTTTACATTTATTTTAATATGTTTTGATGGCTTTTTCATTGTTGTAAGAATCCTTTTATATTGTTCTTCCAAATATTTGACAGACTGAGAAATATATTTTTAGAAGCCTGGAAGTCTTATTAAATATAATGTATATGGTTTCAAAATTTTTCTCTTATTTCAGATCTCATTTCATCATTGTAATCAGGGTGTTGTATTGCTCCTTCTCATTGTCCATTACAGAGAAAAAGAAGAGACCAATTTTTAAATGAGGACAGCATCGTTCCCTCCCCCCCACCTCTTAGAAAGGATAAAAAAGGGCTATTCATAAATAATATTTTTAGGTTCTGATCAATTGAGTTAGTCTGGAATTGCTCAAATCTTAAACCAATTGTTGTTGAATCAATGAAACCTATCGTTGTTGAATCAATTCCAACGTCAAGTGATTCAAAGGAGAGAGGGGAATTGCCTCCTAAAGAGGTTCCAAAGCTGTAGTCACATGATCGATAGCAGATGGCGACATCGTTCTGCCTCAGTGCCTGCTGGGTGGAACTGCCAACCTGGTTACTGGTTTGTAGCTAAGCTCTCCACCATGGGACTCCTTCCTCCATTCTCCAGGAACCACCACTGCAAATGTTTGCTGAGTACACCAGAAGTAGGTGCTATTCAATGAAATTTCCCATTTTCCTCGGTACATCTCTTGCCTCCTATGTTTGTAGTGATTTTGAGTTCTGGAGTATTTGGAAGAGATTAAGTCTAAATTATTGTCAAGACTCCTGCACACTGCCATTCTTAACAAGAAGTCATATTAGCATTTGACTGCTTTTTTTCCCCTGAAAATAAACACTTTCCATTAGACAGTAACAATGGGAAACAATATCAACACCAACACCAACAACAACAACAAACAATGAACTTGACTACATCAGTAAAACAGACACTTGGTGATCCTGTCTTCCATGTGGACACTTAGGTCCTTCTCAAGAAAAATAAACAATTCACAAATCAAGTTGCCTGTGTGATAGGTGCTATGTTTTAAAAGATCACCCTACATACAGTTGGACCCACCTTCATTAAGTCCAATTCCCTGTGTGTTCTCCAACCAAGGACGCAGCTCACCTGGAGCCAAGCTGGACTCTTCAATCCAGGGCTTTGTTTGTCTACAGGCAACAGTGGTGTACAGAAACTTCCTCAGTGAGCACTCCTCTGCTTGTCATTTCTCTGCTACGTGGACAGGCATCCTGACGTTTTTGATGGACTCAAAGCTAAGTGGGGACTTCTCTGACAGATACATCTATTCAGATTGTGGGAGCCTTACTGAACGGCAGGCCAGTTTCTTATTAATTAAGAACAAAACAAAGTTCTTTGTTTTCAAAACTGTTTAACATATATAATCCAAAGTCACATCTAGTTTGCCTCTCATGTTTTCCTTTGTTCTCTGCCTCTTCAGACAGTTACCTTCAGGATCTCATGGGTCTTCTTTTACAGTGTGCCACCAGCTCTGGCCTTGATGCTTAAGATGCAGGAAGGACCCACAAAACGTTTCTAATTGGCTCGTCTCCTCCCCACAGCCCTTATGTAAGGGGAAGTTCAGTTACCTAAGGATGGACTTTGAGTCCCCACTCCACACTCCCCCTCATTCACAGCAATATGATCAGTGTGCAATGTAGCAACAATGAAGCATACAACTTTCCTCTCATCCTTAAATGTTTCCAACCCCCACCCAATCCCCACTATCATGATCCCAATTCTACCTTACAAATCTGGCTAGACCAGAGGCTGTACAAAGGTACAGATAGGAATTGGAAACACAGGGAATCCAGGAGAGATGATCCATTCAGGATGAGTGATGAGAGTGGCAATACCGGGAGGGTGGAGGGAAGGTGGGGAAGGAAGGGGGAACCAATTATAAGGATATACATATCACCTCCTCCCTGGGAGCTGGACAACAGGAAAATGGATGAAGGGAGACATCAGACAGTGTAAGAAATGAAAAAAATAATAATTTATAAATTATTAAGGGTCCATGGGCAAGGGGGTAGCAGAAAGGGAAGAGAAAAAATTAGAAGCTGATACTAAGGGCTCAAGTAGAAAGCAAATGTTTTGAGAATGATGATGGCAACAAATGTACAAATGTGCTTGATGCATGTATGCATGATGGATGTATGGATTATGATAAAAGTTGTACGAGCCCCCAATAAAATGAGTTTTTAAAGTTTCTGATTAAATAACCTAATTTTATAAATGAATAAATTCCTACTTGCATAATTGTATATGTAATTTAAGTAACTCAATCTCCCTGATATACTAATATCTGCAAGTTTGGCTAGGCTAACTTTCATAAGCCTTTTACTTAACCAGAATTGTGTTGCATACATTGTAGAATTTTAATCATTAACATTATGGATAACACCAAGAGATATCGGGCTTTAAATCAGTCTAGTTATTGTGTTACTATTATACATTTTCCCTCCCATAATTTATCCAATCAATATTTTTGAGTATGACTGGGGGAGGGGGTGGGGCCTAGGGGCAGGTGCAGCAGGTAGACATAATTGCATCCCTTCATAATCTTTCTGTTTCGAAGTGGATGCACAGGAAGCAGATGATTGTAATTCAGCCAGAGGCTTAGATGTGGGGTTCACAAAGAAGCACACCTGAAACAAACTGAAAAAGAAAGGCATATCTTCTTTATTCCCCAGATGAAAACAGAAATAAATGCACAGTACCGAATACATTTGGCTTAAGATTCCTGTAAATCAGATAAGAATTGAGAAATCATAATATTTGCCAATTAAATGCTTATATCCACTTCACCAGAAGAGTAAGGAGGCTGCTATCTTCTTTGGTAGTGAAGTGTTGTTGGTGGGTGCTGTGGATTTCGACTCAGAGTGACTCCACAAGAGAAGTATAACTGCCCCATAATGTTTTCTAGTGGTGGTCTTTAAAGGAGGAGATGTCCGGGCCTTTCTCCTGTGGAGCCACTGGGTGACTTCCAGCTTTGGGGTTAACAGCCAAGTGTGGAAACCTGGTACCACCAGGGTTCTTTCAGGTAACCCAAATAGTGGAACCGCCCATTGTCTTTTTTTTTTAATGTGTGTGCGTGTGTGTAAATTTAATGTCAATTCTTATTTTGAAATGATTCTGGTGTTATTTAAAATTATATGTATATTTACTTAGAAACTCTTTTAACTTCACTTTATTTTCTATATAGCCATATACCAGAAGTGCCTGCATTTTGAGCTGGACATAGTTTAGAAGCTTTTTAAAATAGGGAGAGTTCTTTCAATGATGAAGAAATTCAAATTGTATTTCTTCTGTTCTGAAAGGAAGATATTGTCAGGATGAGTAGCATCAGAGAGGGTACAATTTAGCATTTCTTTATTGTCATATTGACTGTTGTTGTCATCTATGGGGAAATGATTATGATCTTTTCACTAATGGACTATTTGGCATGGGTTGTTTGCGGGACCATAAAGCAATGATAATATCTTATATCTTTAGTGCTCTGTAGTTTTTCAAAGCCTTTCTTATTCATTGTGTGTTTTATGAGTATGCTAACAATGACCTGTGAGATCAGTTGATGGAATTCTCAAATTCATGTTTGTTTTTTTTAAAGTAAGGGTATTAAGTTCTATCTGCCTGGGATCGTTCATGTAATAAATGATGTCGTGGGATTAGAACCCAAGTTCTTTTTAAATTAAATTCTAATATTTTCTATTTTTAAAAAATTTAATAAACCATCTTATTTGGGGATCTTACATATATTATAACAATCTAAAGATAGAATCCAGATTTTATCTTTGGGCTCACCATGTTTCCTAGTGAGCCTTGTTCCTATAAAGTTGAAGCATGATACTTTTATGAAAAGTGACTGTAATGATTTGATTTCTCAAGCAGGCTGACATTACGCTGGTTCTCAGGTTTAGAAAATTGATTTTTTTCAGTGTTCTATTACTGAATAATTAGTATGTGATCTACACGAAGCAAACTAATAAACAAAACCAAAATGCCAAGTTACTACTATGAAAAATATGACAATTAACAGAAGACAGATGCCTGACTAGGCTGGGCAATGTTTTTGCTCCATTTAGGGAAAAAAAATGGTAATACCAGCTACGCAGCTCCAAATTGTATGAAAGTATGGAACCGGAATAAGCAATGCCGTGTTAGAGCTCGTCCATGTTAGTTTGTTGTTGTTTCAAACAACAAACCCACCAACTCACTGTCACCATGTGTAAGATGAGTCATAGGGACCCTCCATGGCCCTTCAAATCACAAGGACCCCACGTACAGCAGCATAAAGCATCGCCCTGTTCTGAGCCGTCCTCACCATTGTGCTCCTGGAGCCCATTGTTGTAGCAACTGTGTCGCTCCATCTCGTGGAGGTTCTCCTTATTTTTCACTGACCCTCTTCTTTACCAAGCATGATGTTCTCCTTCAGCGAAATTGAGAGCTTGATGGATCTGCTTTAGTAAAGCACATATTGCCATGGGAACTAGAACATTTGAGTCTGTTAGTCTTGGCTGAGACAATAAGACCCAGCAACCTGTGCTGGGAAATAGTTTCCGAGTTCATTTTTGGTCAGTTTTCACTCGTGTTTTAATATTATTTTTATTATCTCTGGGAAAAGGAAATGAAAGAAAATTGATTAAAAAACAGGTCTGATTATATTACTACCTTTCACTGGAGGATTACTACCCAGCTCAGTTGTACTAATGTAGATGTCATTCATTAAACAAATGCTTGCTAATTGGATATCCACAAATGTGGACCTGTAATTTGTGTTGGTTAGTGGCATACGGAATAGTGAATGCAATAATGTCTTGAATTTCTTTTTTATGCCTAAGTTACGGGCAGTAGCCAACAGAATTAGAAAAGAATACCGAGAAAAAGATATGCTCTCCAATTTGTACAGACTCTTTTCCCTACTGCCTGATGATTACAAAAGTAGAAATGTCACAGTTAAGCTATAATGTGTCCATTGGCAGAACGGTAAAGGCACCAATATCCAGACACAGCTGTTTTTTACAGCTTCCAGTTTGGAATTTTAGATAGATAACAATCCTTATCATAACGATACTTTTTATGAGGAAGGTTCTTTATTTAAAAAAAAAAGTTGACTAATGTCAGCTTAATATCATTTCCAATTGATGATGATTCTAATTCCCTAGACCCTTCATTTTTCAAAGTCCCTTTCCCATATTTGCCCCTCTTTATAGGAATTTAAAAGCTCCATACTTCCCCCTGTAACATAATAAGCCTCCAATAAATAAAGCATGGATAGATGGGTAGACAGAAGAATGGTTGAGAAAAAGAGTAGACAATGTTAGTTAAAATATCTTGCTTTTCCTCCTTAAAGTATAGCAAATAAACTGTACGTAAGTAAATGTTACTAAAAAACAGAAAGCGTTTGCTTGATTCTCATTTACTGGGGTAAAGACTTCAAATATATGACCATAAGAGATAAGAATCAACTTATTAACTACTGGGAGTCCTTTTGTTGTTTACGTTGTTTTATCATGTAAAACAAATTGTGATAGTATGGTACATAACCTGGTGTCAATTCGGACTAGAGAGGATTAAGAGCGATGGGGTGGAGTCTAGTTTGTCTATCAAGTCTCAATCTGATCCTTGCCAATGAGGCCTATCTCTGTGAGCATGCACTTCTCCTGAGAATTCTGGGAACTCCTGTTGTTCCTCCTTGGAGGCAGGAGACACTGTATCTCTCTGATCACTTCTTGGAGGCTCTGCTTAACCCTGCAGAGATACTCTATTGACAAGACACACAACGCTGTGCCCTGGGAGCTGGAGAAGACACATAGCTCAACCCCAATGCAACCAGACCTCTGGAGCCAGAGAAGCCAGGTAGAGGCCCCTGTCAATGCTGAGATGCTTAAAACGCCACTGGATCCAAAAGACTTCCAACCCCCTGGCCTGTGATCTTTCTGCATTGGGCATTATTGTATGTATTTTGTGAGTCTGAAGAGGATTTTATAGATTGGTTTCAGGCAAATGGGCTCATATTGGACTTATGGACTTGTTCTGCACTGGAATGGGATATTTTCTCAATACCCAATTGCTCTTATATATAAAACTCTTTCTTATATACATATGAGTATCTCTGAATTTTTTTTCTCTAATCTACCCAGAAGAATTTGTTTCTCTAATCTAACACAGGTGGTGTAGTGAATTATGCTCTGGATTGGCTAAAAAGCACTAGGTCAGCCCTTCCAACCCATTAGCTGCCTCACAGGAAAAGATGAAGCTGTCTACTCCCGTAACAATGTACAATTTCCAAAACCCTAAGAAGCAGTTCTACTCTGCTCTGTGTGGTAACTTTGAGTCAGAATCGACTTGATGGCAGAGGATTTAGAGTTTGTTATGTGAAAGTATCCAAGAATATGTATTGTTGACCAAGAATATGTATTGTTGAAATAATATTGTTTAAGGTCAGAAGTTAATGCTATTCAAATGTCACCAGTCAGGAAATCCTACATGTTCTCAGTTTATATGTGTGTATGTGTGTGACAGTTTTTATAATATCATATTATATTACAGTACTTATAAATGGATTGAGTGACTCATAAGAGTTAAAATTTAGCCCTTATTAGAGCTTATTACCCTTATCAGTATATCAACATACTTATTCATCAAGCCAGTCTCTCAATAAATACTGAACTACTCCTTGTCATTATATGTAAATTATATGCAAATGAAACTGTTGGAAAAGAAAAAAAATGTTCCCAGGGAAAGAAAATAAATAAATAAATATTCGTTGTGGCCACAGTCTAGACAGTCAATGTGTTTTCATTGACAATCTCTTTGTTTTACAAAATTAGAAAAAGTAAAAACAACTGCTTTTCATCTCTTCAGTGTATTTGGTATTTATCAGAGGATATTTAGGTGCATCCAGGTGTTTTGATTCAGATCTTTTTTTGTTTGTTTGTTTTTGTTTTTTGGGCATCACTGCCTCTGGTGGTTATGGGCGCTACCCAGTGCTGCTCCTGAGAGCCGCCGCTGGATTTGAACCACCAAGCCCGCGGGCCACAGTCCCACACTCAAATCACTTAACACCACCGGGGCTCAGCCTGCAGATCTTTTTGAAAAATAAAGCTTCCCAAATGTTTTACAATGTGGAATTTTCCCAGTATATTTGTGCTTCTGTGCTTGAACTTTTCTCTCTCTCAGTCTTCTTTTTTTTTTTTTTTTGCTGACTTCCCTTTATAGATTTTGCCTGAGGGACAACCAAAGGCCCAACCTGTGGTTATGAGCAACCCAGCATAATGAAACCCTGCTTTTTAGCCCACTCAACAAAGGCATTGAAGGAAACTTTCATATCTTACCATAGTTTAAATACCTGTGGATACTCATTGTCACTTGAGATTTCCACTCACATAACATTATATAAATTGTTTCTAAAGCTAGTGATGCCCAGCAACCTCAATGGAAGAAGAGTGCTCTGGGGACAGAGATTTCCCTGCTTTAGCCCATTCATCTGTCATTCGTCACTTATGATGCATGAATTGAACATCTGCGTTTTGGCAGGCAAGGTTGTAGACTGTAGGAAGTCAACGAAAAATAAGAATCTTTGCTTCATTAGCCCTTGCCACCAAAGGAGTAGTTAGCTAAGAAGGTGCTATTTAGACTTATCAGAGGACTGCAGGGAATGTCCAGTGGATGAATGAGGGAGAGAATTTGAGGTGTTCTGCATGTCCAACAGGGACAACCTGAGTGTGGTGTGGTTTTGGGTGATGTTGTAGAAAAATCACCTGGTTTATAACCTGGGAGAATGTTGGGTAAGAAGATTTAAAGTCCCGAGTGTTTCTGGTTAATTCTTTGCCATGCTAAAACTTAAATATAAAGCATATCTCCAATGCATCTCATTATATGTATTAGAAAAGACTAAAGAGTCTGATGAAAAGAAACATTATATTAGACAAATTTGGTGGAGATGGGAGGTTGCCATGGTTACATTAAAATCTAGTTTTTCCCTTTTTCTTTATAGAAAATTGCAACTAATTTCATTTGTATTAAAGAACTTAAATTCAGTTCTCAAACTCTTTGGCTTTATATTCCCTCACAAGACTTGGCCTATCTTTAAGTCTAATTGAAGGTTTTCTATTGCAAAGGCATTGCTGAGTTATGATCAACACATCTCTTGTTACTTTAAGAAATATTTATTTTTGATTTTTCAAAGCTCATTAACTATTTGTAATTTTGTGTGTCAACTTCCAGGAAGTAGAAAATGGTAAATAGAGACATTTAATAAGTACTGTCTTTAAAATATAGGTAAGAAATTAATAAAATCAATTCAAAGAAAATTATTTTTATCAGATTTAGCAGATGATTTTTAGTCATGCATTTAAAATCATTGTCCTGAGCTTCATTTCATTCATATTTAAAGTTTTAAATTCACCTTCATCTTCAATAATTCTATTATATAAACTTAAAAGTTTCTAATAACTAGTTTGAATGTAACTCACTTAATCAGCTTATGATGTTTGCAATCTTTAATTTGCCACATGTTTATATTAAATACTTTAATCATATGTCATTTAAAAATCAGGGCTGGTGAATTTTTAGTCATTACAGCCCTTTGAAAGGCTAGCAGATTAATTACCTGCCATTATTCTTACTTTATTTTATGTTTATATCCATGCAGTAGTAAATGAAGTAGAGAGTTACTTTAGTCATTAAATTAAGGCAAACCAAACACTAGGAAGGAATAGCCTGATGAGGTCTCTTGATTGAACAAAGGAAGCAAAAAAAGATTCCAGTCATTTAACAATGGTATTTGAACAATTTCTCCATTATGATTTTCCCCTCAAAATTAGAAGAAATGTGGGGTGGCTTTTTGGGATTTTAGGTTTTTGTGGGATTTTTTTTGCATATTTCAGTTATTCTATTTAGTGTCATGTAAAATTAGCACAGTGTTGGATGTGAAAATTTTAGATGTGAACGAGCATAGGGATCAATTGTTTCCTACATTCATTTCAGTGGTGAAGCTTTATGTTCAAATGACATTTTACTGGATGCCCCGTGAGTCAGAAATAGGATGTGATGATGTCTTCTGATTAGTACTGGCGAGGGGCAGGAAAGTTTGAAGTGTGAAGATGGGGGCATCTGGAAAGATATGGGTAAAATCAGCCAAGTTGGTCTTCCTGCCCACAGCAAGGGTCCAGAAGGGGCCCAAAGAGTTCCTATTCCTCTTTAAAATGAGGTTTGAAGCCCTTCAGAGGTGTGGTGACTCATGGACAGTAGTCAAAAACTCATCAAACACACTGCCATGTAGTCCATTCACAGTCAGCTCATCGTGGCCCTGTAAGGCACAGCGGAACTGCTGGTGGGTTTCCCAGGTTACCCATCTTTATGGGAACAGAAAGCCTCCTCTCTTTCCCTGGAACTGCTGGTGACCTTGGTCTTAGCAGTCCCGCTGGTCACCGTGTGTGTGTGTGTGTGTGTGTGTGTGTGTGTCAGGGTCCAGAGCTTTGAGAAGCTTCTTTGTGCTGTAAAACCTCTCCCATCCGCTCAGTCTGTAGGCCTACCATGGTTCTCAACTTACTACCATCCAGTCAATGATGATGTATAATGACCCGGACTGGAACTGTTTACAGGAGTAGAAAACCCAGTCTTTCTTCTGAGAACATGCTGGGGGTCTCAAACTGCTGACCATGCAGATCACAGCCCACTGCTTAACCACTACACCACCAGGGCTCCATTGTTAGGATTGATAGTTGATTAATGCCAAGTGGAGCCAGACTTGGCCTGTGCGCCACTTGCTTGCATCACAGGAAAGCTTGGAGACAACCCTTCGGTTGACTCTTGGTAAATGCTATTAATGTCCTTGCTTTTGCTATGCCCCAAAGGGAGATCAGGAGAGCTTCCAGTTCACACTCTCTTAAACTTAGAGGACCTGGGATTCAAATTCCTCTCTTCTGTCACCAAAGCCCAGTCTCAATCACTGTGCTCTACTTCCTTGAACATGTTTACTAAAATAGTGCCACTCATTGTGGCATCTTTGTGAAAAGATGATTCGTGCAACTGGATGGATGCACTGATCATTTTGGTGGTGGTTGTGGGGTGTTTCTGCCCCTCCTCCTCTGAGAGGAAAATATCACTTTCTGTCACACGGGCATTTAAGAGTGGGTAGTTGTAGCTTGGGAGAGCTTATTTTCACAGCTTACCAATTCGAGTAGAAGCCTTAGCCAAGGCACCTGCTTTTACCACAAAAAAACTACATGAAAAACATGCTGAAAAACCTGGCTTATACAAGAGTATATATGGGAGTTTTGCTGTGTGACTCGTACAAATTACTTTGCAGAATCTTGGTTTTCTACTTTGCAGAATCTCGGGACTAAATTTCCACCACTGCTTCCAATTAGATGGTGAATGTTTCATGAAATCCCATGGTGCCATCATTTATGAGGAGCAGCAATCATTTTCAGAGTTGTTTAGAGAGGATATGCTTCAATGCATGCCATGCCTAGTCATATATCCAATGAGTACTCTCTTTTAGAGTCACTCTGATATTTACAGATTTTTTATATATGACACTTTGAGATGATCAAACTGACTAGTTTTTCTCTTCTCATTATGATAGGGAAAGCTATAGCTTAGCAGAAATGACCTGACATCATTTTATATATGTGTCATTATCCACATTTTCTATATGAATATAAAACATGCCTCCACAGCCCCCAAACAACACAGGCACTGTTTCAATACCAAGGGTAAGTTGACACCCTTAGATTAAATACTAGGATTTGTGGTAAAGTTTTTTTAGAGAAACCAAGAGAACCGGAACTAGTGAAATTGGTTTTTCTTCTTAATCTTAAAATATGCCCTGGTCAGCACTTGCAGACTCCCCAGGGACTTTCACATCAGACAGCGCAAACCGTTGTTTGAAGCACTTGCCTGACACACAGAGCTCCTAACAAATGCCACATACAGTTCCTTGCTGCTTTGTCTTTAAGCATCCCCAATCAGCACCGTGCCCAGCAGAGACCATCCCTGTGCCCAGAGGGATTCACTTTTCACCTTGATCTCCCGTCCACATCATTAGCCATAGGCCATAGGCCCCTCCCACATTTTGGTTAGCCCAGTACCCTGCGGTGCAGCCCAGCCTTCAAGAGCTTGGAAGATTTACTCTTTGCTTTTCCGGCTTGTCCATAGTTGTTGAATCCGACACCCCTAAAGCATGAGCAGTAGCATGCACTGATTTGCCACCTTGGTTGTTGTTAGGAGCCTTGGAGTCCAGTTAAACTCATTGTGACCCACCCGCTTCACAACAGAATCAGGCACTGGCGGTCCTGCACCACCCTTACAATGTGCCTTGGGAGCCTTGCTGCAGCCACAGCATCAGCCCCTAGCATTAAGGACTTTTTTTCTTTTTAGCCGCCCCTCTATTTTGCGAAGCATGAGGTCCTCCTCCAGGGACTGGTCACCCTTGACAAGCTGCTTCAACTGTGGGAGGCTAAGTTCTGCCAGTCGTACCTGGCTGGAGCACTCTTTGGCTTGCTAATAATACTGCCAGTTCTGGGGCTGAGCCCCAGTGGCGTAGTGGTTGTGTGCGGGACTGTGGCCCATAGGGTTGGCGGTTCAAATCCAGCAGCAGCTCTCCAGGAGCAAGGCTGGACCTCCTACTCCCACCAGGGCAGTGATGCCCACACAAAATAATAATAATAATAATAATAATAATAATAATACTGTCAGTTCTAAACAGTCTTTCAGGTTCTGATCCCCATTCTACAACAGTAAGCACTCTTCCATTTCCATGTTAAATGTGCCTATCAGAGGGGAAGCACCAAACAAGTTAAACTTTTGTTGATTCACATTGGAATCGACACTTTCTCGTTTGTCTGTCACTGCTGCTGTCACTAGCTCTGCTTTTGCTGCATTTGGAACTATGATGCACTCCGCGGTGACATGTTCACAAGAAAACTGGATAATGCTGCATCACTCGAGAGGCAGGTGATACACTGTATTGGATGCTGCTACTGACACATTGAAGCATATACTGTTACACAGTAGGCTCTTCATTTGTAAAGGATCCCTGGTAGCGTGGTGGTTAAAGCGCTCCATTCCTAACTGAAAGGTCTATGGGTCAAATGCACCAGCTGCTCCATGGGAGAATGATGTGGTATTTTGGTTTCATAAAGCCAGGCAGCCTTAGCACTCCATGGGACTGTTCTACTCTCTTGTTTGGGATCACTATGAGTTACAGTCAACTCAATGGCCATGAGCCTCATTTTCAAGGAGGGAAAATCTGTATTTAAATTAGAATCAAAAATATTAACAAGGCAGTATATATTACTACATAAGACAGCATCATAGGTATTTAATATGACTATCAAGATCTATGTGCTATAGGTAATAGGAGGGTGAACAAAATGTGCGTAGACATGTCTCTGCATTTAGTAGATGGCTAAGATACGTTCTCTCAGTACTATACTCTGTCTCGCGAGAGTGTCTCCAACAACAACAAAGATCCAGTAGATAATGTGGTTTCAGGGAACGTCTTCTGAACCAGAGAGGTCAGCCCAGAAGTGATGGTCACTGGTGCTCGGGGATCCCCAAAGGGTGTTTTGATAGATTTTCTGAAAGGACATAGGATGATCCTGAGGGATGATTAGGAAGAAATGTTAAGAAAATGGAAAATTGCTTGATAAGAAAAAGGCAAGGAATGTTGAGTGGAGGGATTTTGTTTCTTTTCCATATGACTTTGTACCTCCTCTGAGGGTAGCAGTGGCTGTCCTATGAAAAATATGTCAGAAAACCTCATCCGATCCACCATACAACCCTGTTCTTACCCCCATCACATTTTGTTTTCTTCCCCAAACTTTCTTCCCCATATTTAAAAGAGACATGATTTCAATTCCTTGAGGATGCACACACTCATTTTGTGATTGGTGTACCTTGAAGAATGCAAGGGTCTGATTTGTGTGCCTTTGCTTGTGAGCTATTCCACAAGGTTTCTTGTACATGGATTTCCGTCCATAGCCACCTTGCACACAGCGGAACAGAACAGCCTTGATTGTTCCTACGGCTCCGGAGGCCATGGTTGCAGCCCCAGTCTTGATATATCATCTTATAGGCCTTTCCACTGCCTCTCTACTTTGCCAAGCAGGATGTCCCACTCCTGACAGTGTGTCCAAAATATATAAGGCAAAGTCTCACCATCCAATCCTTTAAGGAGGATTCTTGCTGTACTTCTTCCAAGACAGATTGGTTTGTCCTTTTAGCGATCCGTAGTACTTC
This sequence comes from Nesogale talazaci, assembly GCA_004026705.1. Lineage (NCBI taxonomy): Eukaryota > Metazoa > Chordata > Mammalia > Afrosoricida > Tenrecidae > Nesogale > Nesogale talazaci. The sequence goes on along the minus strand of PVJH01002655.1, from coordinate 115,065 downwards.
CAATCATATTTTCTGGCACCACAATGCAAAGGCATCTAGTCTTCTATGGTCTTCTTTTCTCAGTGTCCAACACTCGCATGCATATGCAGCAATTGAAAATGCCGTGGCTTGAGTCAGGCTGCACACCTATGTCCTCAGTGTAGCATCCATGCTTTACAGTTCTCAAAAGAGACTTTGTACTTCCGATTTACCTGACACAGCTCTCACGTTGGTCTCTTGACTGCTAGGTCCATAGGAATTGGTTTTGTATGTGAAGAAAGGGCTAGAAATATAGAAACACTACCTTCAGAAATATACTAATCAAGATGGGTGACCTGTTATGATGTGTTAATAAGCAGTGAATTTACATTTGATATATGTCTTTAAATAAAGGCTCCCATGAATTTTTACCAGTAATTTTTGACTAACGTGACAGCACAATGACCTTGTGTATAAGAGACGTGAGTTGCACATAGTGTCTACAGGAAGCTTTTGCCTCCCCTGTGTCTAGTAACAATCACTATGGCCTGTACTCACATTAGATTTTGTGAACTCTCTTATAACCTTTAGGGTGGATACACAATCAGACATTGCTCAAACAGATGTTATGTGGCTCTGGCTCTCCTCATAAATTACTAGTCTGTTGTGATACTGTCATTTCTCATTATGAAAACAATTCTGATTTGTATTTATTTCTAATTATAGTTTTTGCTCAACTGAGCACTTCCTTGTTAGCATGATATGTGAAGTTGATCTCCATACATGATTAGTAAGACAAATATAGCCAGAATGTGTCTCTCCATGTATTTCTTCTGTGAGCATCACTTCACATTTTGGGGAACACAAATTTATAATACAACATAGCAACACTTCACTTCATATGGCATGAGAGTCAGTGGATTTTGATGACCTATTTCACACAAACACACACACACACATACACATGACACCCCCCCTCCCTCGTTTGGCTGGTAGCTTTTAACCTCTCCCTCATCATTCCCTCAATACTTGGCACTTATATTGTCTTCAATATAGGCATTTGTGAAGGAAAACACTCAATTGCATATTACCTTTAACATTGACTCATCTTACGTTGAAGTATAATCATCTTTTTTGCAAATCAGAAGCAGAGCGGCAGATAATTTCCTCTGGGCTTAAGTGAACTACAGATCTCTCTGTGGGTGCTGCCCCTCTGAGAGGTCAACAGCCCAGTTGTAGCAGAGTATCGTGAAACCACGTGAACCCAGTAGTTAGGAGGGGGCCTTAAGATAAAGTGACCAGACGTCTCGCTTTTTAACAGTTTAACAACATCCTGCGGCATTCTAAAATTAAAATAAATATATGACAATACTATGTTTGCATTGTATGACAATTTTTGTTGCTCCATATAGACAAAATTTTTAATCGAGAGCTCCCCTCCCCCCCAGTCAATGGTGTTTTGCTGAAAATCTGGTTACTTTACATGAAGACCTTCTGTAACTCTAAACATTTGAGGCTCAAGATGGCTTCAATACAACATATCATGCAAATGAAATAGCATTTACTCAAAACAGATACTGATAGGCATTTCACAGAGATTTCATGAAATCTTCAGTTTTTGTCATGCTTATTTATGTTTCAAATGTGACACGTGTGTCAAATTATGATATTTATTTAGATAGGCAATTAATTTCACTCAGGTCATGAGTGGTTGATAAAATCATTCTTAGGACCTATACAAATCCATGGAATAGTTGGAGAATTTCTTTTCACTTGGATGTCAGGAAAAAATGTAGGCTTTGCTAGCAAAATAACTGTTCTCTTGGCAAAATATGTATACATGCCCCTTTATAATAGAAGCTGTAGTGCTTTCAGTGAATCTTTAAGGCGACTTACTAAAAAACTATGTTCTCAGTAAGATTTCTCTTACTCTCTTTCAATTGTTATTCCTATGCACTGATATTTTGTGTGACTGATAAAGTTAGGCATCAATTTGTAATTTAAAAATATCACATGGGTTAAGAGAAAGCCTCTTCATGTGTTTTTTCTTTTTTTCCCTTGGACCTTTGGTCTCTCAATCCTTATTCTTATGGTACATATTCTAACTGGAAAGAGCATAGACGCATGACTTGTAAATGATGTTGCCCTTTCATCTTCAGGAAAATTTCTTGTCAACTAGATTTGGGATAGTGTCTTTGACATACTCTTCTGATTGAATGGGCAGAAAGTCTAATATTGTGCCTTGCTGTACATAGTTTAGAAAGGCATGTCTCATGTAGACTTGCTTTCAATTACCTTCGATTTCAGATGAAAGCATTAGGGCTAATTATCCAAATTACTCAAGCAGTTTTTAAGTATTTCCATCTTCTTTGGGAGATAACAAAATACCCCACCTCTTTGAAGTCTCTATTCAGTCACCAGGAGACTGTCCATTGTCCTAGCATAGTGAAGACATAGACAAAACAGATTGCGGTGGGAGTTGCTTCCCTGGACAGACATGCACCTGCTGCCTTGTGTGTCTTTCTAATTTCAAAAGCACTGCTCTCTTCTGCAGGGTCTTATGTCTTATATGTGGAAGGGTCTCTCTCTCTCTCTCTCTCTCTCTCTCTCTCTCTCTCTCTCTCTCTCTCTCATGCACACACACACACACACAGAGCTTCACTTAAAGAAAAAGTATTGTTACCACAAGTAAATGCTTTCATACCAAACTCATAAGCGATGGTTTTGAAGCACAGTTAATCTTTAAAAATATGGCAGCAAAAAAAGATTGTCATCACACTTTTACTACTTGATTGAGTCATTCCCATTTAGTAGAATAGAAAGTATTGGCTTATAATAAAGATAAGGGAGCCTTTAGACACAATCAAATGATGAACTATTGACAGAGAGTGAACAACTATTTTAGTTGCAATATTATTCCAGAAAATGCAAAGCTACATTTCAGAAATGACTTTTCGTCTCATACAAACTCCAAGTAGATGGTCCCCAGGCAGTTTGGTTTTCCTTTTGAATGTAATCAAACATTGGTTTTCATTATGATGGAACAAAACGGCATGGCTATTTTTGTTTTACATTTTCCCCAAGAATTGGAAATTAAATATGTTTTGAAAGGGTTTGAAACAAAATCAGCCCCGCTGGTCAAAGAATTTCTTCAGAGGCAATAAGCCAGAGAATAACCCCCAGCCACACGTCCAGGAGCGGCCTGGATCAGCTCTGCTGTCCATGTGTCTGGTGATGGATGGCGCTTTTCTTGGGCTGAAGCTCAGATTGCTGATAACACAGATGTTGTCTGTGCCATTAGTTTCTTAAAATGATCTTGGGTTTCTATGTCTGTTTGCCACTGAAAAATGTGTGCTAGCTCTGTCGCATGCGCTATGATTTCCCCCTCTGTACTCTTAACAATCTGCTTACAAACAACATGGCTATGTTTGTATCCAGAGGCTAGACAAAAGATTTAAAATTAGAACAACGGAAACTTCAAGGAAAGCTTAAAAAAAGTTTCTGCATGATGGTCTAGAGTTTCAATAGCCATCCTTCAAGCGATGCATGGAAGCAATTTATTATGACTGTGTGGTGGGGTATGAATAGATATACATTGCAGTACAGATCAGTCAGAGGCCCTTTCCCTGATACTGAAGTAGATAAATAGGCTATCATATCAACCTCAGTAGGTATGTGTATTTCTGTATGTTTGTATATTTACTTCAATATGTATATTTACAGAAAAATAATGCTTGTGAGATCACTTCCTGGTAGTACTTAGGAGACATCTGGGTGGGGAGGCAGAACCAGCACCTGACATGCCATCGGTCCATGGAGTTTTCTGGCTGTGTGTGCAGCTGCTGCTCAGGAGAAAGACGGGGCTTTCTACTCCCGTAAAGAGTTACCACCTCAGATCCTCACAGGATCCTGATAAGTCAGCTTGACTCTATGGCGGCAAGTTTGACTTTTGGATTTATGTTTGGTTAAAGTGTCCGGTTTCCTTCTTTCTGTCACCCACCTTTTCATCACTTAAAGTCCCTCAACAGCCTTTATAGCACAATTCGATTCTGAATCTGAGGGACCCTCGAGGGCAGCAGTTAGATCATACCATATCTATGGGTCAAGACCCCTTTGGGGGTCGAACGGCCCTTTCACAGGGTTGTCCGATTCATAGCAGTAGCAAAAATACAGTTAGGAAGTAGCAACAGAAATAATTTTATGGTTGGGGGTTCACCATAACACGAGGAATGCAGCCTTAGTAAGGTTGACAACCACTCAGCCCTCTGTAGGAGGGGCAGAACTGCTCAAGCAGGTCGTCCAGGATTTGAATTGTTACAGGATCAGATAACCAGGTCCTTTCATCAGCTGCCCTGCTGATGGGTTCCGCACAGTCATCTTTGGGTTGGCAGCAGAGTGCACAATCATTGAGGTACATGAGCTCTAACCACAACACCCCTTGACTTGGGATTAATTGTAGAGGACTGCCTTGTATAGAGAACCTTGGGAGGCTTGCTTGCCTGAAACCCCTTGGGATATATTTTAAGTCATGGATAGACCCAGAGGCATATGATTTAATTTGCATTTCAACTGCCTAACATGGACTTTCTGGTGAATTTTGCTTTAAGATATTCCAGTGATATTGGACCACTATACCATTTAAGAATTAGACTTCATTTGGGTAATGAACATTAGGGATTATGAGATTCCCCAGAAACAACGACATCGAAAAAGAAATATCTATTCCTTCTAAGTGTTAAAATAGAATGGACCAAAAGTGCAGGGGGATAGTAAAAAGAGTAAATGGTCCTTTATTTGAAAAGGAAGGCAGCATAGTTTGCAATGCCTACCAAATTTTAATTTTGTGTTAATGGGTGATAGAGACCATGGCTACCATTAAGTCTTTTACAACAGTCATCTCACTGAGGAGCTTGGGTAATATACCCACTTATGCCTCATTTTTGGAGATTGCACATGGCTAGAGAACAAACACCCAAAGGAAATCTAATTCTTCCATGTTTCTTTTATAAAAGGTGGAAAAATCCACCTCTCCTCTGCACTTAGAAGCCTGAGGTCCATCTTATATAGAGCGTAGGCAAAATCACCTGTTCGGGAGAATAGACACACTTTCTACACGATTTAGAGATAGACAAATCAGTTTAGGCCAGACAAAGCAAATTGTTTTATGTTATATTATGTTATGTTATGCTGGGCTTTAGCCAATTCACAGGGTAGTAATGAAATGAAATGAAATGGGCGCTTACTGCCATCTTGTCAATTCTGACTTCCAGTGACACTACAGGACAGAGGAGGCCCCTGGAGGTTTTAGAGCCTGTCCATCTTCCCCACAGCCGAAAGCTTCATCTTTCGTCCACAGAGCTGCTGGAGGGTTTGAACAACCAATCATGTGGTTAGCAGCCTGACACATAAAGCTCTCTGTCTCCAGAGCTCTGTCAGGTGCTATTATAAGACACGCCTCTGTGGAGAAAGATGGAGAAGTCGCCTTCTGTAAATGTGATGGAGCGGGTTTGCTCTGTCTACTCTGCCCCAGAGGGTCTGCAAGAGTCAGGTCAATGGGCATGGTTTGGTTTTGCTTATTCATTTTATGGAGAAATATTGATTAGTAAAAGAACATCATCATTTCTTATGTAGGCTTAATGTACAGATTGAGTCTTTGCTGTATCATTTATACCTAAATATTTCCCTAGAATCCCGATTCCTGTTTTCTGTCATATGGGGGAGCAGCCAGCCACAAAAACAATCTTAGTAGCTGCCATCATTGCAAAAATTTGAATTCTGGCTGAGCCCTGGTGGCGTAGTGGTTGTGCGCAGGACTGCGGCCCACTGGGACAGAGGTTCAGTTCCAGCAGTGGGGCTGGGCCTTCTACTCCCAACACCGGAGAGCAGTGATGCCCCCCCCCCCAAAAAAGAAGAAATTTTGAATTCTGTGTTCATATATGGTCTAATTTCATTCTCACAATAATTTCCAGCCACTACAGCTGTGTCCAATTCTCAGGTGATCAAGTGATGCTTACTGAGTTGGTCAAAGTGAAAAGGTTGTTAACTGACCATTCTTGGGCTTGATTTAAGGGCTCTGACTCCATTGCCAACCATCACGCTCATGGGTTATATTTACAATGCTGCACCTTATATATAATCACCACTGATTGCCCTTGCTAACACTTGTTAACAGATACCTTCAGGCCACGAGGGCCAATCACTAGCTTATAAAATTTCATAGTTTCACTTCATCTTCTTTTCATCAAGAATTAAAATCATACCTTTAAATAAACTTAATTCAGAAAGAAAAATGATCTGGGGTATGGACAACAGAGAAATGGGTGAAAGGAGACATTGGACAATGCACGATATGACAAAATAATAATAAATTATCACATATTCATGAGGGAGGTGGGAGTGGTGAAGGAGGGGAAAAATGAGGAACTGATACCATGGGTTGAAGTAGGAAGCAAATGTGAGAATGATGATAGTAACAAATGTACAAATGTGCTTGGCATATAATGAATGGATGTATGGATAGTGATGAGTTATATGGGTCCCCATTAAAATGATTTAAAAGGAAAATGAATGGACAGTCATTTTGGCAATGAATATGTTAAATAATATTGAAATCATATAAATGCAATAATCTTTGTAGGCATGTGCCCTTAATTATGATTGTGTTATACTGTTCTTCAAGAATATCGTATTCACTTAGCTTAAAGTACCTTCCTAGGTTGCTCGCTCTATTTTGTTTTCTTTATAACTCCCAAGATTATCTAGCATTATCTATTTGCTTTTCATTTTTCTCTGTCCTTAGCTTTCATTTTTTTCCTTGCCTCCCACCACTGTCATGAGAATGTGGGTTTCATTAAAAGAGTTTCCTGTTTTCTCAGTTTCAATCTCTAATACCTCTCCCAAACAGTCTTGGTGGCCGTCGAGCTCCATAAACAACTAGTGAATGAACAGTAACTGATTCTCATGATGATATCTTATGATGGTCTTGTAAACTATAACAAACAAAAAACTTTTCATTTACAAGGCACACATTGGACTTGCCTTGGGTCTGCTGATGATGGTTGAGTCTCTGACAACTTTTTCTGAGTAGACTGTTGACTCATGATAACCCTTGGCAAACAAAGAAAGACATTTGTTTGTTTTTTCTGTTTCTGTGAGTGTGTGTGTGTGTGGGGGGGGAGGGTGGGCAATGCAGTGAGGGACCACAAAGCTGTGACAAACCCATGTGAAAATACCACCACATTGAGAAAGGTAACCGCTGGGTGAGGCCAGTAATCAGCAAGGTCAGCAGTTACCTGAAAGGTTCTGCAGAGGCTCCTGGGAAGAAAGGTGCGGTGGTTTACGTGTGAGAAATCCGTTCCTGACAACTCTGCGATCACAGAGGGACTCCAACACACTGGCCCACTCTGAGTCAGAACCAGCTTGATGCTGAGCGGCTCTGGCTGTCAAGTCAGCGCTGACTCACAGCACCGCGATCCCTCAGAGTGACAACTTCCCACAGGCTTTCCAAGGCTAGAATTTTTTTTTCCCAAATCAGTTTATTAGGAACCAAGCTAGGCATCATACGATTCCATAGTTCAGTCACACCAAGGAATATTGTATAATTGCTACCCAAATCAGTTTCAAAATATTCTCTTCCTTCTTGAACTCCTTGATGTTGTATCAGCCCCCTCTTGCCCCCACCACTTTCTCCATCATACCCCCAGGAACCCTTGTTCTAGTGTACAGACAGAGACTCTCGTGCCTTTAGCTGCTCAGTTTCGAATGTTCACCTTTCAATTATCAGTGAGTGCTTCATCACTGTGCCACCGGCACTTCTTGGCAATTGGTTGACTGATATCACATGCAGATTACTTTAAAAACAATCATAGAAAGACTTCCAATCCAGCTGAGCCCTGGTGGCATAGTGGTTGTGTGCGGGACTGTAGCCCACAGGGTTGATGGTTCAAATCCAGCTGCAACTCTCCAGAAGCAAGTGATGCCCCATCAGGGCAGAGATGCAAAGAAAATAAAAAGACTTCCAATCCAATCTCTACCCTCAAAATATTTTGAAATAGTACATGTGCTAATGGGGATAGTGTACTTATACAATTCTATTTTAACTTAAGTTTATTTTTTAAGTTTATTTTTCAGATCATTATCTACAGATGTTGTAAGTGTGGGTATAAGGTAAAAAGATCTATCTGGTACCCCAAATTACCAGAAAATCTTTTTGAAAGCTATTTGATTGTTTATTTGCAAAACAACCTGACCAACTTCAAAGTACTCTCCATTATATTTAATACATTTGTCAAATCTGTGATTCCATTCTTGGAAACATTCTTCAAACTCATCCGTTTAAATGGCTGACAGAACTTCCATCATTTTTTCCCTTCACCTCTTCTATATTTTCAAATTGCTGTCCTTTCATGTCCCTCTTTATTTGCAGAAACAAAAGAGTTGCAGGGAGAAAGGTCAAGTGAGTAAGATCCATGGGGCAAGAGAGGCATGCTGTTTTTGCCAAACTGCATGAGTGGCAAAACCATTCTCCCATCTGCCACAACTCAGACCATTTTGTCACACCCTGTTATATAATCCTTTCATAACCTCTAACAAGAAAGCTTGATTAACAGTCTGACCTGGTGTAATGAACTCCAAGTGCACTACCAGTTGACATTTTTATTCATTCTGGAAGTTGATGGATGTCCAGATCGGGCTTTACCATCAATCAACATTTCACCTTTTTGAAATGAGAAAAACACTCATACACTTGAGGATTTCCTATAGCGCAGTTTTTGTAAGCTGTGTTCAACATCACAATGGCTTTAGTGGCATTTTTCCCAAGTCAGAAAGAAACTTTCACAGCTTCATGCTGTTCTCTTAAGCCAGCCATCACAAAGACAACAACAACAAATGAGGTTTGAGCAAAACTGCTTTTATGAAAAAAAACTCACTGTGTCTAGCGAGAACCTCCCCCAGGCAATGCCACTGGGTGCACTAACTCAGAGCAGGTTGCTAGATGGTTACCTGGTGGGAAAAATACATCCTGTGAAAACCTCACCTTGCTCAGCTCAATTCTGCTTGCCTTGCCTTTCCTATTGTGTGTGTGGGGGGGGGGGTGGGGAGGGGCGGTGGGTCTCGATACCCCCTGGTATGTCTCAGAGCTTCCCCGTGAGCAACAGAGTGGTTTTCAGTAGACACCTAACTGTGGCAAACAAATCTTGGGAGTTCATTATTATCTATTAAAAAGTATCGCTGACTAGCTTTGAAACAACAAATCAGTGGACTTGACATTTACTCAGAGCATGCACCACATTTAGTGAGCCTCATATTTCTGATGACTAGTTCAGGAGCTTTTCTTTGAAAGAATGTGGATTTTAAAACTCTCCTTTAGACAGAAATGAACACTGAGTCGCTTTCAATTCAGAGTGACCCTACGGGACAGGGTAAAATTGCCCCTGGGGTTCTAAGACTGGCGCTTAGGGGATTAGAAAGCTCCGTCTTTCTTCTGATGTTTACAAAGGTAGATTCAAAAAATGTTGGTTCCGTGTGCACAGATTCTTGCTAGTCAATGGATCTTGGTCAATTGCCTTGACTTGAATATGCTTATTTTGCATTTTTAAAGAGTACTAATGTAAGCCTACAAAAAAAATGAACCAAGAAACTTTTTTTCAGAGACAAAGGACCTAAGAGGTTAAGACTATCCTTACTCCCCTGTGACTGAGAGGTTGAATGTAAACCAGTTGTCAAAAATTATGAGAGGAAGTTTCTCCCTCTTGTAGGACTGATATTGTATAGTAATCCAGGTGCCTATGTTCACATATTTCAGTATTTTGGACAACAAACAAAGTTTCAAAAACCCTTATCTTTTGCCTTCAGAATGTAGGAAGACAAGACGCGAGTGTTAGAGGGAGGGACACAAGGCAGAACCTCCTTAATTTCTACCACCTTTCTTCTTCACATAGAAGCTCTGCTACTACAGGGTCAGCAGTTTGAATCCAGCAGCCTCACGAGTCTGAGAAAGAGGAGGTTTTCTGTTCCTGGAGAGAGTTGCAGCCTTGGAAACCCACAGGCACAGTTCTACTCTGTCCAGCCGCCTCGCTCTGCGTCAGCCTTGACTGGATGGCAGTGAGATTTTTGTATGCGATTTTCTCTTTCACATTCTTGTAAGAAACACTCTAAGTATTGTCTATTCATGAGAATAGGCAAATCACACTGCAGCTTAACTGTCTCTTCTTTGATTTAATAGAAACTTTGATTGTTTTCAAGGATTTACATCCAGAGTAATTGTTTTTGCATTTTAATATAGAAAGGAGTAGATTGAATAAATTCATACCATTAGAAATGCTATTAAGCAAATGATTCTATGTAGTGCTGTTGGATGAATGTTTTCCTTTACTCTTCTGAACAAAACAGATATTTCTCCAATTATTTTAAAATTGATTGTTCCCTTATTGCCCAAGGAAAAATGGGGGGTCCTATGTGTGTGTCATTCTATAGCATTGGTATGATTAAATAGAGGAGTAAAAGACTAGTTCAGCACAGAGTCAGGCACCCTCCCTCCCTCCCAGACCAGCGACAGGAACCTTATCTGCATTCGAGGCTTGTGAACGTCTCATACGATACTGTCTTCTTGGTTTTGTCTAAGGCCAAGCCACACCGTGGCTCCTCAGTTCCTTTCTTCCTCAATGTTTTTGATGTCAAGCCTCTCATTTGAAGAAGATTGACTCTCAATTCCAGTATAAAGAAAGGATTGCTATTTGTGTGTGCACTTTTAATTTGGTAAGAAGTACAGCTTAATAAGGAGCGCATTCACGTCTCATCCCTTGCAGTACTTTGGCAAGATACCGGCATTTTTCATCCTTCCTGAAACCCCCACTTTCCCTCTGATTGTAGAGCCTCTTTACTTAGCATTTGTGAGGCACACCTCACTGACCCTGGGCTTATTTGATCACTTCCTCAAATTCAGAGCTCTTCCTTTCTTCATTTAAATGCCTGAGGTCCTGCTGGTATAGTGGTTACAGGTTGGGATGCTCAGAGACCAGTCAGAAGTGCAAAATCAGCAGCCACTCCACAAGAGAAAGATGAAACTTTCTGCTCCTGGAAAGAGTTCCTGTCTTGGAACCCCACAGGGGCTATTGGATTACGATGAGCAGGAACCATTTGATGGCAATGAGTTTGGTCTTCGGCTTGTTTTTGCTTGTTTGTTTGTTTATGTCATTCTCTTATGTTTAGTCAAGGAAAATAAGCATGCCATGCTGGTGCTTTAAGAATCGAGCCCACAGCACAGTCCTGGGAGTATCATGCATAGATTTAATACATAGATCAGGGGCATTCAATCGGCTGAAACACCGTGGATGCGAAAAGTGAGGATACCATAAAAGACAATGGTCCTCTTACATGCATTTGACTCAGGCACTGTGTATCCATCTCTTTTATACTTCTATGGATTTTTTTCCCTTTTCCATTTGCATAAATTGGTAGTATACATCATAGGAATGCAAACGACAGAAAGCAAGCCCATTTTTAAAGCTATGAGAAAATACACCCGCTGTCAGGAGATTTGTTCTCCTGGGGTGGGAGTAACAATAAAAACATATACTGTATTTGTATCTCAGAAGGTACTTGGAGATTTTTTTTCCCTTCCCAGCAAGCTAAATAGTATGTGGCAGTTGCCACAGCAACCCATTTTTTGTGATTTGCAGAAAAGGGGAGAAAACCAGATGTAAATTGTCAGTCAATAAGTTTCTGTTGTCATGGACGATGGTGACATATGCAGTCTCATTTGGTCAATTTATACACTTTCGCGGTGTTCTGTTCTCATCTGCTCCTTTCAGCACTGCTGTCGTGAATTAGTATTCCATTCTTCGGGCTGCATAATTTCTGAGTTTCTGAATTTCATACAGGATTTTAACTGGAATAACGAGATGTCAGATTCATAGAAGTTTGCTGCTGCACAATGAAGGTTATTTGACATCTGTTTGGTAATTTTTTCAGCATATTGACACAGATTCTTTGGGTTATCTCGTGGAGAAGAATCAAATTAATTTTTAAAGGGTGCTTTAAGTGGTTTTGTGATCATCTTCCTCTTTTTTTCTGTCAGATATGTATTTGCAAATTTATAGAGATGAATAAATGTTTTTGTCTCCATTAAATGTTTCTTGTGGAAATAAACAGTTGTCTCCCCTGGAAGCTTCTGGAGGTGTCCGGGGACGCCTCTGCTTTCTTTGCTGTGGCAAGGGAAACCAGGTGCTGGACCCACTCCATTCCCTCCTACTCACCAACTAGTGTGTCGCGAGCCACGTCTTCTTGTTTCTTCCTGTCCTGTGTCTCAGGGAGCCCCGGTGACGTAGTGGCTTGTGAGTGGCGAGACTAATCCTGAGGTTAACAATGTGCACCCAGCAGCCGCTCCATAGGAGAAAGAAGGGGTTCCCAGCTCCCCTAGAGCTATTCAGCATCGCACACCCATGGGGACAGGTCCCCCATGTCCTGTAGGACCACAGTGAGTCATATTCAACTCAACCATTACGAGTTGGATTTGATTTTGTTTAAGCCAACCCTCACCCCAATCCACTTTTCCTTTCTTCCTCAATGTTCTAGATGCCAAGGCTCTCTCATTGGGAGAGGTTTGACTCCCAATTCCAGTATAAAGAAAAGCTTGCTATTTGGTGTGTGTACTTTTAATTTGGTAAGAAGTACATCTTCCTCAGAGTACACTCAAGCCTCATCTCTTACAGTTGTTTGTCAAGACAATGGCATTTTTCATGCCTACTCAAAACCTCCCAATTCCCTAAGGTTTTTTTTTTTTTTGGCATCACTGCTCTCCAGTGGTGGGAGTAGGAGGCCCAGCCCCACTGCTGGAACTGAACCTCCGTCCCAGTGGGCCGCAGTCCCGCGCACAACCACTACGCCACCGAGGCTCAGCCCCCCTAAGGTTTTATAGTCTCTTCCTTTAACCTTTGTTTTTAATGGTTAGGAAACAAAAACAAAAGAAAAACATATGAACAAAACAAAAAAAAGGTGGTGGTTTTGGATATCAGATATGGTAGAAATGATGGTACCAATTACTAAATGGAGAGCATATAGAATAAAAATGTATGAAACTTTGGTGCACTGGCTACAGGCATGAGCACATTTCTAGAACAAAAAGTAATACTTGATAAATCTCTAAATCAGACGACACCAGGAATCGCTTTTGTTCCCTAAAATAGTGTTGGATTGTGATTTCTCAGACCTGGACATTTAGTTGAAAGTGGGCCAGGGAAGGAGGGAGAGAAGGGACTGCATGTTCTTCTCTTCCCTCACTGACTGCCATCACATCCAGCCCTGCACAAACTGGCTCCAGATGTGAGAAGTGGTGGCATGAAGGTGCATGTCTAGATGAACAAAACGATCTTGACAGTAGCAGGGGGTTCAAACAAATTTGGCTTTCACAAGAGTTGCCTGAACATAGGCTCATGGCCCAGAAACTCAAAGTGCATTGTGCTTAGGGACCGACCATAGAAAACGGACCTTTCCACCACAAAACGTGTGTCGTCAAGATATCACTTTCAGAGTCCGCTCTTCATCCCACACTAAGCTTCAAGACGCTTCCCACAGCGAATGCAGGTCTCTCTAACTTACCTTAGCTCCCTGGTACTCTCTCCGTGTCTTGTTCTTAAGAGGAAGTCCAGTGGTTCAGAGCAGAGACTTTACAGACAGATGTGGACACTAGTCCTTCACTACCACTACCATCTAGTAAAAGATGGGCAGAGTACCTACTGCCTAAGGGCGTTGTGAATATGACTTATTGCTTTAAAGCAACTTAGTACACAAAGAAAAGTACAACACTGCCCGATCCCCATAAAAATAAAGCAAACCAAGCATACTTCTAGCTATCGAGTCAGTTCCCACTCATAGTGACCAATAGGACAGCATAAAATGGCCCCTGTGAGTGTCCAAGGCTGATCTTTATGGCATCCGAAATCCTTCATCTTCCCCACTAAGAGAGGCTGGGAAGTTTGAACTGCTAACCTCTGGGTTGGCAACATAAGACATAACCCACTAGGCTCCCACGCCTTCTTCCTACAGTTCCAGACGGATGGAAATCTAAAAGACAAACACCAAACCCACTGCCACGGAGTCAGTACCATTCAACATTGCTTTTGGACAGAGTGGAGCTACTCTGTAGGGCTTCTGAGACGCTAAATCGTTACTGGGTTAGACAGTTTTATTTATGTATTTAATTGATTGAGTGCTTGATCGGTGGGCTTGAATTCCAACCATCTTGAATGAGCAAGCCAACACCTAACCCAAAGAGCCAACAGTGTTCCTTGGACACAAAGAAAGTGTTCACGAAATGTAAAACACTGCCACGTTAATAATAAACCAACAGCTCCTAAGAATTTATTGTGAATTAACTTTCCTTTGGAGATGGAGATCCAGGAAAAAGAAAAATGGCCCAGCAAAATAAGTCTTCTATTCCCTAGGAAAAACTCCCCCAAGCATTTTTATGAAAATAATTGTACTATGTAGCTCAGAGTTTTACAGGAGAACTTCAAAGGTTTTTGGGAAAATTCTATTGTCTCTTAATTACATTTGTCCACACACTTCTTGAAGCCCCTCATATGGTATAGCCTCTTCTCAAAATGAAACTCATTGCCCTCAAGTTGATCCCAATTCATAGCAGCCCTAGCGGAAAGAGTGACGGGTTTCTGAGACTGTCAACCCTTACAGTAGCAGAGACTTCCTGTTTCTCCTGCCGAACGCTGGCACTGCCAATTGCTGAGTTGGTGGTTAGCAGCTCCACATCTCAGAAGAGGAAGGGTCACCTGGAACTAAATTAAGTAGGTGTGACCAGACTTAACTGAAAGCTTTCTCATCTGGTAAGGACTATGAACAGTTGCTAAAACATTGCAGATTGTGTGGGTTTGATCATGTGAAACGATACACGTGTACAAACTTGTTTTAAGTTGATATTGGAATAGAGATAGAGAGGTTTATTTAATAACTCCAACTCAACGAAATGTCATTTTTTAAAATGATGATGAAATAGGGCGCTTTATGTCTTGACTAAGAAGTCTTGATGTTATCATGGCTACAAGTTGGCCTGCTAATTTCAAGGAGAGCAGTTCAAAGCCATCATTGTTACCATAGAAGAAAGACAGGGCTTGTGACTCCTGTAAAGAGTTACAGTCTGGGGAACTCACAGGGACAGTTCCACTCTGTCCTTACAGCATCATTATGAGTCAACACTGAAGCCCTGCCTTTCTCACACATCCTACAGTGCCTGTAAGTGTTTGAAGATAGGACATTCTTTTTGTCTTTTCATTGACTCTTAATGGAGTAGGGAGGACCCTAAACCTAATCACTTCTACATGGTGTCCTATAAAAGGCCAGATTAGATGCAGGGACACATACAGTGATGGGACAGAGGCCCCACCTGGATATTCTGCAGTCGAGGTAATATCAAGAATTAATGACAAGCCCCAAGATTAGAAAAAATGACTCAGAAAGTATTGACACAATTAAGACTCTGAATGACTTTGTAACCTGTAGAACAGTGGTTCTCAACCTCCCTAATGTGTGAGCCTTTAATACAGTTTCTCCTGTTGTGGTGACCCCCTCCTACCATAAAATTATTTTCATTGCTACTTCATAACTCTAATTTTGGTACTTTTATGGATCAGGCGACCTCTGTGAAAGTCATTTGACCCTCAAGGGGTCACGACCCACTGCTCTTAAGAGTGAGAAAATAAAATGTTGTTCTCTAAAAACAGTGACTTGTGGTCATTTTTGTCACAGCAATATGAGGAAACTGAGACAGGGTGGTTAACTATCTGGATATATGACCTCGTGGGGAGAAATACAGTCTTACTGAGATGATTAATATATAACTTAAACTCCACTCACTAGCATCCTCAAGAAAGCTTTTTCAAATCAGATCAAAATGAAAATGGTGTCTGAAAAGTCATCATGATAAATGGTTTTAAGAGACCATATTATCATGAGTAACTTCAGATTTTATTTTAGCATCTCTGGGTCTAGATGCACATTGTTCTATGCTTTGTGCTCATTTGGAGATAAGTTACATGGATTTTCTAAAAGCAGTCTGAAATGAAATTTATTCTTTCAAAGACAAAGTATCCTGTTAGTGTTAGGACCCCTTTTAGGGTTTCTACAAAGAGGATTAGGGCACAGTGGAATTGGTGCCTTTTTTGAATTGAATGGAATGCCCAGGAGAATCAATGTTTGACGCAGTAGCCCAAAGAATCTGGCATATTCATTCATCTCTCTGTTTTGTATAATATATTTCCATATTTTAATGTATGGGTTTTCATATAATAATTCTTCAAGTTTTATTTGCGCGAGTGAAAAAAAAATTAAAAATCTGCTAGAATATTTTCAGGCATAAATTCACAATCCCAGTCCCAAGTAATTAAAATCAATGCGGAACGTCAATTAAAAAACAAACAACAAACAAACAAACAAACCCAGAACATGATGGATCTAAGAGGCATTTTGAAAAGTAATGGGGTGATCAGTGAACCAAGTGTTGCCGGACTAAAACCAAAAACTCATTGCCGGGCTGAGCCCCGGTGGCGTAGTGGTTGTGCGCGGGACTGCGGCCCACTGGGATGGAGGTTCAATTCCGGCTCCCAGGAGCAAAGGCTGGGCCTCCTACTCCCACCACCAGGGCAGTGATGCCTAAAAAAAAAAAAAAAAAAAAAAACTCATTGCCACATGGTTGGTTCTGACTGCTAAGGATTCTACAGAGCAGGGTAGAACTGCCCCTTGGCTGTAAATCTCACCAGGAGCAGAAAGCTTCCTTGTTATTCCTCAGAGTGGCTGGTCACTTTGAACTGCTGTGGTGGTTAGCAGCCCAACTCCTAGCCCCAGGAGCGAAGGGTTCGTATAACTTTGGGCACTCCACACAGGAAGCACTGCTGGGTTTCTCCAGATGGTTGAGTTTGGAAATCGTCGGCATCAGGGTGCTTCAAGGAGGGGATGGTTTAATAGAAGCAGCTGGTCCAACTGCATTGAAGCTCTTTGTTCACAGTCAGTGTGCTGGGCTACACTCCAGTTACCTGTTGTCCGTGCACAGTGATGCCTTCAAGTACTCTCGTCATTTTGAGCGAGGGACTTAATATGTGTAAAACCTCTACTCGTCTAGCGAGTCTGCTGTTCCTATTCTGACTGCTTGTATTGTCTGAGAGCAAACCCACCAGCAGCGCATGTACCCCATTAATGCATGCTGTTGGCGACAGGTCCTGGTGACCTTCAGTGCAGCACAACATGAAATCTAGAATAATATTTTTAAATAAGAGCTCGTGAATACACAGACAAGGGGGATGGGGGCTTACTCATAACTATGAAAAGCTTCCCTAAGGATAGAGACACTGTCATTGCATAGACCTCACTTCCAAGCCAAGGAATGACTGTGGTGCTCAAAACAAATAACAATGCCACCGGGTAGATTTTAAGAAAATGTAGAGCAGCCCTGTAAGATAGAGTAAAGCTGTGCCTTGGCATTTCCAAACTTTCCATCTTTGCAGGAGTCGCAGCTCATTGTGTAGCTCATGGCACTACCAGTCAGTGCTCCAGTCTACACAAACAGGGAGCACCCTCTTAAAGGACTCTGATTCCTTATAATAAATCCTGAATTCATCGAGGCACATCCGATTACCACTCTTGTCTTAGGAAAAAGACACTCTTGTCTGCTGACTACGCATGTTGTCTGTAAATTCAAGCAATTCATTTTTCACTATAAATTACAATTTTTACTAGACCTAAACATAAATGGAAGACAACAGACAAAGACAAAGGTCTTGAACCTTTTATCCACTGATTCTACAATTTTATGCAAACAAACCAACAACGGTCACTAGGGATTCTTAGATGCCATTCTTAGATTTTCTACATTAATTAAACGAACTCAAGTGAATTTTATACTGGTCATCACCAACATATTTAAGAGCCCTTTCTTGAGTGTATAAAAAGTGGAGAAAATATACAATGTATATGAAGCATGTGAACTACAGGTGCATCTATCTATACTCTTAAAATGTAGTACCTCCAAAAAGTATCAAAGGGTGGAATTCTTTCAGATAGGCCATTACACACATACTCTCTCTCTTTGTGTCTATGTCACCCTGTGTTAGCCATTCTCCCTTTCCAGATCTCAAGGTTCTGTTCATTGACTGAATATGTCTGTGGACAATGCTTATGGATTGAATGACAGTGAGAAGTTACCTCTAAATGAATCACAGATTAACGTAATATTTTCTTAGACTATCTCTGCTTTCAAAGTCTCAAGTAAAATGCATAACAGCACATGGATTTATGATTACATATGGTTATCCAGACTAGAAACCCCCAGGCGTGAACTGGATTAATAACCAAATATACCTATTACTTTAAAATAGTAGTAACACATCTATTTCGGCACCTTGTCTTTTACTTAAAATTGATCTGTTTGGAACTAACTTTTATAATGCCAGAACAAGTATTGTCTGTTAAACAGGACAAGAAACAGCAAAGCTGCAGGTGGTACAGTCCTACTGAGTTGTTGGCAATTGGGGAATCATTTCTTATTCACTACGCTATGGTTCTTTTATTATCTTCCTCATTCTCTTCCCTGCTAGGAAACAGCAAGTTTACTATTGTCTCACAATCAAGTACCTTACTTATGTTCATAACTAGACTTTCACCTTCCTAACTAGAGCGCATCTGTGACTGGTGCAGAAATCAAACCCTATTGAGTCACTTGAATATTAATTTAGATGTGTACCAGTGTGTCACCAGGAGACTTGTTGATTTAACAAAAGACATGAGTGATGGGTTTGCATATAGTGCTTTCAGTACATTTTCTTCAGTATATTTGGAGTCTAATGCTAAATTTCTGAAGAGTTGTATAGTGTTCTGAAAACTACTTATTTGGGTTAAATGAAAAATAAACCATATGAAATCACAATAACAAAATATGGTGTGTAATGTTGCTAGATATAATGGTTTTTTTCTTCCTCTGCAATGCCTATTACTTCAAGTCACTAGCTTGTCTCAATTATATCCATGTAATCAATAACATTAAACAATTGAATGCTGAGTATATCGTCATGTTCATTAAAAATCACTTTCAGTGGGGTCTGCGCAAGAGGTGGAGGCTTTACGTGGGTAGTAGAGGAGAAGTTACCAAATCTAGAGAGGAAAAATTCTTAGTGGGCAGATTTAAGTTGTCACCATTCCTCCTAGATGTTCAAAATATAGAAAAATATAAATAAATCTTCAAATATATCCCAACACTGGTGAGCAGCGTTCAACAGTGAAAGATGCCTTGAAATATTGCTCTACTTGTTCAATTTGTGAGATATTTATAGCAAAGAAAATCTTGATTTCTTTACTGACTTCCTTCTTTAAGAAATGATAAAAAAAAATCTTAGCTGTTCATCAGTCCTTTTTGGAATTAAGCTGTCATCCTTTTCTTAGACATTTCACTTCTGAAGTTACAAAGATTTTTTTTAAGGGCTGAATGTTTAAGAAGAAAATCCATAAGACGTTCTTTCACTTAAATGGGTGGAAGTGAATTGTCTTCATCATATTATTCATTAAATACTAATTATACCAATTACCTTGCACTACCTGGCAACATGATCAAGTTTGATTTTTCTGATCTTTGCCGTGGTCCTTAAAACTATAAAATGACCCTGTCATTGAGTGGTTCTGCAAAGAGAAGGCAAATGTTCTTGAGAGAAGAAATACATTACACCGACTCTAAATGTCTATGCGCGGAGAGATTCACTAGAATGAACTTGAATAGAAAGTGTTTGGGAGTCAGGCTTTCTGCACTCAATTTATAATCCTGCACACCTCTGGAGTTGGGCAAATGCTGAGTATTGGTGTCCTTGTGGAGCTGTGAAGTTAAAAAGAGGAGGTCTTGAAACAGCTTAACCTGTAACCTGGGTTACAATAATTATTAAAGGAACCTGTGCAGCACCCACTTTTCCCATCTCTCCATTCTCCTTGTTGTAGAGATAACTATAGAAGCAGTCGAAAAAAAATGTCAAATTTAAATGAAAATGATCCTTACGTGGTTCAAATTATTTGTGTTACACAGATATTTTGGCCTTTTATTACTGTAAAATTGATTTTTCTTTTCGGTTGTCAAATAACTTGGCAGTTTAACAGTCTTCATGATGGAAAGGACTTTGGGGGTTGAGGGCCTCAGCCCTCTGAACTTCATTTCTACTCACTGGAGTAACACTTTGGCCTGAATTTCACATTCAATCTTCACTGGGTAGGACAGTCTAGTTGAAGGATTCCCCTGATAACCCTTTGAGGAGGTCACTTAGTGAGAAATGTTGAATCTTGACCAAGAGCCAAGAACATCAGTTTGCCTTTCCATACCTATTGTACTTTCTCATCAGTGAGAGCAGATTAAGCCTAGACCTTTTTTTTTGCCTTTTCTAGTTTTGTTCTCAATTCATTAGACAGGTGAAGTGTAAGACCACTAACTCCTTGACCTTTGTGACAATAAATTTGGCTGGCTGTACACTGACATTCTTTCCAGTAATAATTGAAATTTCAGTAAAGGCCACTTTGGTTCCAAGTGTTCTACAAATGTTGAATGCCCAATATTCTGGAAGTGTCTTAGGGACTGAAGCCCTGGTGATGTAGATTATGCCGTGGGCTGCTAACCACAAGGTCAGCAGTTTGAAACCACCAGTGGATTCAAGGAAGAGAGATGGGGCTTTTTACTCTTATAAAGAGTTACAGTCTTGACAACCCAAAGGGGAAGTTGAACCCTGCCCTTTAGTGTAACTATGAGTCAGAATGGACATAAAGGTGGAGTGACTGAGTTCTATTCCACGTAGCATCAAACAGAGGTCAAAAACACTGCTACTATGTAAATGATCAGACCAATGTTACTTAGGCTTCTGAGCATGGTGAGAGAGCAAATATTCTAATGACATGAAGGCCAATATGAAGTATACCTGTCGTACATGTACCTGCTGGTCACATTTATTTTTGAGATTTTAAATATTCTTTCTTCTTTGTAAAGGTAAACTGAAAATTAATTGAGAGTGTGACTTAAATATCTTGACCTTTAAACCTTATGAAGTGATTAGATATTACAGGATATTTTTACTTCAATGGAATGAATACACCAATTTATGCCCCGTGATCTTTTCATAGTTATTTTAAAATTTAATTTAATACTATTAGAGACCACTATACAACATGCTCAAATAAATCATCTCTAATACAATGAATAGTAGGTTTCATTCACATTTGCTGAAGTCAAAGTAGTAGAATGTTCTTGGTGCATGTCTTTGGCAGAGGCTGGAAGTGTTAAGCCTGCCTGAAGTCTGTTGCTTAGCTTATAGCTGGATCCTGGGGGAAAATGCGCTCCTATTCTGGAAACACCCTGCTTTGTACACAGCAGGAAACACTGCCTTTGGTGGGACTCCTCAGGGAATTAGATCCTCTGGGATTCAGGCCTCTGTCTGTAGAAAGTGTTGCCTGTTGAGGCTAATGCTTTAATTGATGCCATTGGTCTTTGGGGGATTCAGTGGGCCTTTTTAATGGAAAAAAGGATTTCTAGACTCCTATGAACAGAGTAGCTGGTTTTCTGTGGAAGGCTTCACCTTTGAAAGGGAGAGTTTGACATTATCATCCTTAGAAAAAGCATTTGCGGGATCTTCATGTCTTTCCTAGGACTCCCTTACTTTACAAAGGCAAAAATCTCCCCTCGACAGACCCCCTCAGAGCAATATGAACACATTTTGCAGCCATTTAAAATCTTTCTCTTGGAGCATTTCAGGCTTGTTCACCGTGACACCAGCCCCGGCGAGGCACTCATGCTTTACAGTAAGCCACTAACTGGAAGGTCTGTGGCTCATACCTCCCCATAGCTCCATAGCAGAGCATGATAGGCATGGCGGCGGCTGGCTTCCGTAAGGATTGCAGCCGAGGGGCCGCAGTGCAGCAGCGCTACGTGGGAACTCATAAGGCCACCATGTGAGCATCAATCAGGTGCCTTGCTGTGTTTGTGTTATTGATGTTATTGTTTGTTTCTTTGTTTGTCTAGTGTGTCATTAGGCCCAAACAGGCCAATCAGGAAAGAGATGTGAAGTAAGTTGACTTTTATCCTTGGGTGGTGCTTAAATCACTTTGAGGATTTTGTTCATAATCTCCCCGTGGGTAATGTGCTCATCACATTGGATGGAATATTTCAGACCTTTGCCAAGTATCTGCCTATCAAAGAGCTAAGGCTGTCAAACAGACAGGTGTAGGTAGAGCAACATGCTTTTCTCCCCCACCCACCCACCCCCCACATCCATGAATAGCTCTTGGTTGTGCAGGAAAATAAAGGGGGGGTATGGTTATCTACTCATGATTTATAAAGCACCCAGATGTCCCTGTCCTGTAGTGGCTAAACTTTGAGCCGCTAATCTCAAGGCTGTGTACTCCTTTGGGACTGACAGTCTTCAAATGTTGCTTGGTCCTCCATGGTCCCCACCAGTTGGGAAGGACTCACTGGGAGAAATTTCATATTATGCTTTTTGTACAAAGTGCCTGATCCCATGTATCGCTGTGCTGGTCATGATTTTTCTGAGTCTCTGAAGGCAGAAGACTTTAGCACCTTCACAGATTGGTTCACTGGCCATAGCAGTTGTCTAATCTCACAGAATTGCATTCTTCAATCTTGAAGAAAACAAGAAAAAGAAAAAGATAATCATTCTAACTCCCTCACCAGATTTTCTGGAGGAATAAAGGATATTGTCTTAAAAGGTACTTTGTCATCATTATAACTCTAAAAAAATATTCACAATGATTATGTTAATTTGTCTCCTTACTTCTCAAATAATATTTTGCTAAACTAACTTTGGAGTGCATATTTATAGATGAAGACATTTTCCAAGAATAAAAATAGAGGGCAATGAAACTAAGGAGTACTGTCATTGTCTACAAACCTTTAACATTGGACTACTAGCCAAAAGGGTGAGGGTTCAAGTCTACCTAAAGGCACTGAGGAAGCAAGGCTCAGGCCTTTATGCTTGAAAGACCAGACCCTGGATCCCCAATGGAGCCCAGTTTTACTCTGACACCCCTAGTGGGGCCAGGAGTCAGAAGAGACACCACAGCAATGGTTGGTGGTGATGGAATATTACCTAAAGAGGCTCTCCCGGTACATTTGGAAATGAAAAAGTCAGGAAGAATGAGGGGAGGAAAGGAAGGAGAGAGGGAAAAGGAGGAGTACTCTCTCTAGAACATACTTATTGTTTCCCAGTGAAGTGCATGAGCAAAGTTTGGCTCCTGGGCTTAGACAATGTATAAAAAGGATACATGTAAATACCTCTGCATATTTATTTGCACCCTCTCCTTGTAAAAATAGCTAGGTGCCAAAACCCAGGTTGCTATTCAGAAAATCAGTGTTATATAAAATGGAAGATAACCACATGAGATCACAAAAGTTGGAGAATGCCTTCATGGTTATATAACTGCCAAACTCCATCATTTCATTAACTGGCAAACTACTGAGAGCCAGTCTTCAGACAAGTTGACACAAGACCTTAATGATCACAGCCAGTGCGACTCTCATGTCACATCTGTGTGTGTTACTGCTAGGTGCATGTATTCATGAGAAAAACAGGTCAACTGTATGTTTGAGCTGTCATATAACAAGAGAGCTGGTAAGTAAGTGGGAAGTGCCTAGTGAAACAAAGTAAGAATGTGCATGGAAAGCCTTTTTAAAATTCCTAGAAACACTCAGAGCTTGCCGTAGATGATGAAGAGTTGAATCCCTGTAGGTGAAGAATAGCAACATTATTATCAAGGTGTTTAAAAACAGAGCGCAGTTCTCACTTCTATGACTCATAACAGAGTATAGTGGACTAAATCCAAAAGATGAATTCCGGGTTTGAAATATATGGGTGCTACATTACATTGTTACTGCTTCCTATGATTGAAAGCATGGTTCTGCTTTCAGAATACTTAATTCTCTAGATAACCAGTCTCATTCTGTTTTGACATCAACACATTTCTCTTAGGGTTTTGTTGTTGTTAGAGATTATCTTTCTAAGATTCCAGAGTTAGACTTGTAAAGGAGTGCTGGAAGGAGTATATATGCAGGGGTTTGGCCCTAGACTTTTCCAGTCAGTAGCTATATAGTTTGGGGGGGGGGGGGGAAGCAAGCCTTTTTGCCTGACTCTGTTTCTTGACCTGTGAAATGAGCCAGTAACTTTTCATTTCAACCCTAAATGTACCTCTCAGGTAAAAACATTCATCCTTCCTCAAGTCCTTGGTGCTGAAGTTGTCTCAAGTGCTCTTTAATGATGACACTTTAAAACAAACAGAGGAGTGAAATAGAGCAGCACAACAAGCCCACTTGGAGATCATGGCTCACACATGAGCTCAAGCAATTGCTTACAGAAATGTAGACATTGTACTTGCCAGTTATTTCCATTCAGTCGGTGACCAATTATGCATCAGCACATGTGTTTTCACAAATATTTGACACCTACTCACGCTTTGTCTCTTTTGTGAATCCTGCACTTAAAGACCTCTCCATGTTATATATTAAAATGTCCTTCCAACCTTCCCATCGAATTAAAGCAAACATTTTGATTTCCCAGTGACTCTTTCTCATCCTCTGGCACCACCTACTTTCTTCAAATGAGAATTCAATTTGCTTTTATGTTTTGGCTGAAAGAATAATAGCAATCCTGTTCTACAGGGCACTTTCTGGGCGTCCTGCAGACAGGCCTATCCAACCTAGGAGAGTCGGGGAGAGATTCCTTGAGCTCTTTGAAGGACCCAGTTTCTTCAACTCCAATCTTTGCCAAGTAGTGGTGGCTTAGCCATCATCAGAGAGTTTTACCCTGTGCTGCTGTATTGCCTGGTGTTTACCTGCTTTATTTCATCTCCCCCACCCAGGAATGAGAGAGAAGTAGCTCAGACTACAGAAGCAGGCCCATAGTTCGTGGGCTGTATACATGTCCAGTGTATCTCCACATTGGCTAGAAGCATGTTATTTTAAGTTTTTTGGATCTTTACGGAGGCTGGACACAGAGCCTTTTTAGCATGCTGTTAGGTTCCTCTTCAGGATCTCCTTCAGGTTCTCCAGCAGATATTTCCTCATTTACCATTTTCAGGGTATGCTAATTAAGTAATAGCATTGAAATTACAGATGTGTGTGTGTGCCTGTATATGTGTGGTTCCATTTACTGAGATGCCAGGCCTTTCTGATCACCTTAAATCATATGGAACAAATATCCCAAATGTCATTCTACATGGAAATTTTAATCAGAAAAAAAAAACCAGATAGTGGAGGGGAGAACATAAAACATCAATCCCCCCCCCCCTTTTTTTTTGCCAAAGTACATGGTGTAAAAAAATAAACCACAGCAGAGTATGATTTATGAAAACATAAGTTGGTCACCTTTCTCTTGAGTCCTTTTATTAAGCCATTAACAGAATACAATAACCACCATAGAGAAATCCCACCTACCTATCAGCATTTCAATTCAGCATGAATGCTGAGATGAATGACACCAGAAGAAGATACAGTCTTTTGAAGCTTGTCTTAGCTACGGGACTGGGGGAGACCATGGAGAAGACCTCTAGGCATACCTGTATGTCCATCACCTGGCAGGTCCTGATAGAGTCACAGAACTCAGCCAGTGTCACTGAGGGCCGGCCCAGAGGGCCTGGCCTGCCTGCATCTCTGAGTCAAGTGGGCCCGGTACTGATCTCTGTAATCCACAAGATAGGCGTGAGCTTTACTTCTGTCAGGGAGTGAATCGCTCTACCTAGGTGTCATTGATTGTAATTTAAAAATAGGCCGGTTAAGATTTCACATCTCCTGTCTTTGGTATGAAGAGCCTCCCCACCCCCACCCCACCCTGCAAAGGTCTAAAGAAAACTGAAATCAATACTGCAATGCTACATTATTATACCCGAGTTTGAAATCGGGCGGTTGAATTGGCGTACTTAAAGCCTTCTCTCTCCATTAGGAAGTTAGGCGGCCTCTTGAAATAGCCGATCCATCCGGTGGCCAAAGCAGGACTTCTAATGAATAGCACAAGAGCAAATAAAACACCGTTTCCTCTTTGCAATGAATCACTTTGTTTTTTCTATAGATTTCATGTGGCGTCTGAGGCGGAGCGAGCAAGCCTGCCAATATTGCTAGCTAATGCTTCAGCACCTTTCATTTTTCACTGGGAGCAGGAAACCTCTTCTTAAACTTGTTCATTTTACAGAGGGACAATCGAAGCCAGTGGCATATTGTCAGAGCTGCTTTATTGTCATCGTTTGCAAAGGTCACTCGAATTAACTGACTTCTTCCATTACATATTGTAGAGTGACTCATTCTTTTGGACACCTTTATGGGAAGTGGTCGGCTCTAGCTGACTGGTCATCATCTCCTGATTTGGGCTCATCTTATGAGCCAGGACACAAAGGATAATAACTCTGAAATCACCGTTGAGGAAACAAATAGTAGCACTGATTGAAAGCACCGGATCCCCTGAACTATTTGGTAGCTGAACCAAGGGGAAGGAGGAGTGTGAGCTGCAGGAGCCTGGATGCAAATAGCTAGGTTTGCATTCATGCCTGCGAAGGACCCATGGGAAGGGGGTTGTGTAGAGAATGTTTCCGCAAACACCCTAAATTGTCTGTCTGAAAGCATATTCTAAGTAGCTGGCTTGCTTTTCACAAGGTTGGACGTATAAATGAACCCGCACTGTATTCCATGAATCATCACTACATGGATGCTCCAGGAGTTTACTGAGAGTGATTCTGTCTCAAAGGCATTTCTTCTGCAACTAAAGAGAAGCAATAAAGGGGACGAGTAATATCTGTAGTACCAGCGCACACTGCTAGTTAGGTAGATATGTTCAATGCATACTTCTGTCTCCTTTTATCTTCCCCTTTCCCCCGTCTTCAGTCAGGAAGGTTCTACTCATATGGACAGCCTGCTCTCACCAAAATTAGAGGCACAGAAACAAGGACATATTGTTAAAAAGGAATAAATTAGAGTGAAATTGAGCCCGCTAGCTAGCTCAATAACAACTGCAAAGGGAATATCGCACTTGATGTGAATCAACGGTCGTCTTAAATAGGAAATGTTCTTTAAAGCCATCCTGCTGTGATCCCCTTAATTACCAGAGAAGATTAGAACTCCTCTGCTTCGTGGGGTCCTGTCGGTTCCAGCTGCATTCGCTATCAAACCGGAGAGGGGATGTTAGTAAAGGGAAGTCATTTACCCCAATCCGAGAAATGTAGCCTGGCAGAGATTCAGGAACTGCCCGCGATTTGCTCGTTCCACCGCTCTGTTTAGGGGGCTCAGCTTTGGCCATGCACCACCACTTGCCTGCATCCATGCAGCGGAGAAAGGGGAGGGAATGCCCCGCTTGTGGGAACTGCCTTCGAAAACACCAGAGAGTGGATTTGCTTTTCATTAGAAATGATGTGTGGAAGGAACGTTTTCTCTCCTCTTCCCTCCCACCGTCCTCTTCTCTTTTCTCTCCCTCCACGCTCGCTCTCCTCCCCACCCCCACCCCAAACACGGCTTTTTCTCTCCCACTGACATCCTGCTGGGCGTTCAAGCTAGTAAAATGCTTGTTGGAGTATCCACAAACACAGCCAGGCATGCACGGAACCAGAGGTGGGTGCATTGAAATGCCTTCTCCAGAGTACCATGCTATGGGAAACGCTCTAAGAATTCACATCGGAAGCAGGCACCAAAGGGCAACGTTCCGACGTCTTTACAAAGAAGGAAAAAAGAGAACGCTATCAACTCAACCAGAAATCGAGCACATTTAAATAGAAAATGTGGTTTTAAACTTACCTGACTCGGGCAGTTTCGATGCTCCACCACCTTCCAATGGAGATCTCTCTCTCTCTCTCTCTCTCTCTCTCTCTCTCTGCGCCCGATGCCTCAGTTTCCTTACTTCAGATAATCACATGGTTGTGTTCTTGCCCAGGTGTAAAGAGGCGCAGACGCGTGTGTGTGAGGAAGTGCACCCAAGCACACACTAGGAATGTGCACCCATGCCGGCGCTTTGCTCTCGGCTCGGAGGCAGGCAGGCAGGCAGGCAGGCAGGCAGGCAGGTTCCCGGCTCGTCCAGAACTCTTCCTCTCGGCGCCGGCGGCGGCTCTCAGTCCGGCGTGGCGAGATCCTGCGAGCTGGCGATCTCTCGCTGGGTTGCCATGGTGGTTAGCGGCGCATCGTTCAGCGGATCAGCTGTCACACTGACATGGTGCTGCCTGCTCAGCGGTCATTAATAACCGCACGCCCTCCGCTCCCCAGAGAGGAGCCAATCGCTGCAGACTGCCACGATGGAGCCCTCGCAGCTGCTCCCGCCTGGTTGGCTGGCGCAACCTGCCTGTTCGATGACACTGCTGCTGGGATACAAATACATGAAAACAGGCTCGCATATTTTCCGGGGGTATCTTTTGCTTCCTCTCCCCCAAGCCCCTCCCAGGGAAGAGTTGGGGATTTTGACAAGTTGGCTCATTTTCAGGATTATCAGTCAGTCACAGAAGCCGGGTCCTCTCTGAGGGTAGGCAGGGCATGATGCTAAGAAGGATTTCCGAAAGATTAAACACACCTCGCAGGAACTCAGAGCCTCCTCCTGGCTCTCTGTGAAGTTCAGGACCCACTGTATTGTATTAAAACAGCGACTGGAGCCCTTTCTCCCGCGGCAGTCCGGCCTCTGGCCCATGTGGGTCTAGCTTATGGGCTGGCTGGTCAGCAACACTTTTATCTATTTTTGATAATTTTTTCGTGGAGTGACACTTCTTATCTAGCGCCACCAGATTTTGTATTAAAATAAAGCAAACTTATCTCAATTTCCAAATTCACAACACTGGCATTTCAGGGAATATATATATATACACACACACACACATATATATACATATATACACACACATACACACATATACACACATCACATCACAAGTATATATTTTTTCTATTGTAATCATTCACATCTCATGTGATATAACCAACCTGTCAGTCATGCATAAATTGACATGCGTGTAGGAATGTTTGTGTGCTGTGCTCTATTCTGGAGTAATAGTTAAATTCTAATAAATTAAAATCTCACAAATGATCATTTTCTATTCTTAGATGTGTTAACTCCGAGGAGACATATACATTACATTATATAACTCACCTCTGTAAAAGAGGTCTTGAATTGCCAGAAATTTGAAAAAGAAAACAGAGAAGGCATAGCGGTGTGTGCTTCTGAAGAAATGTGGGCACACACACCCACAGGCTCCTAAAAACTAATAGACAAAAATTTAAATAATGTATATTTTACGATCTCAATTAAAGAAACATCTTGTTGAGAAGAATCGAACATGAGGATTAATTTATCAACAGGTCAAAAGCAGGCTAAATCCATGACTCCAGCCCTCGTTTTAAGAGACTACCCTCTAGTGGAGTAAAAAGAAATGACATTTTTCATGTTTTTAGATTTTCGGGGGATGGGAGTTGGGGGAGACGGCTGCTCTTCTAATTGCTCCACAAATACTTCTGGAGAAGATATCATTTACATTTATGATTGGATAATACCAGAAAATCTAAAAAATCAATAGCTTTGTTTCTGACAATGAAATGTGTTCATGTTGCAGTTTTCTTTCAAAAGATTCCAAATGCTTTCGTATTTCCCCATAAACTTTAAAAAAATGGCTCTTATCACTTAAAGACAAACTAAGCTAAAGATACACATGATTCCTCACTCACGGCACGGACATATATTTTAGAATGCGATTGTAAAGTTTTGCTGTTTTTCAGCTACTTTAACATTTATTCAGAAAGCACCGCCGGTTCTGTAAATGGCAGAGGTTTACAATTGGGTGTTGGGGCTGTTGCAGGTGTCTTCAAGTAGATGATTCTATTTGTGATCAGAGGAGTATTCATGCCTCCCATTCTCCAAGTTTAAACTGGTAGGCTCTAATTTGTTATGTGTTCCAAATTATCACAACACTTTGCAGAATTTATTTTCACAGTTATGTATGTTAAAGTGAATGTCATGAGTTTTTAAAAGATATTTTCATTTTGCACCATACACTCCTTAAGTGTTTCCTTTTGACTGAGTGAGGTTGACCATGCAACTGACAAACCAGTATCATGCATTCCCAAAGTGAAAGTACGTTTAAGCATCAAATGGATATATGATAAAGAACGTTCTAGTTTTATAAATGAAACTAATAATTACATCTGATACATTACGTTTCATGCTACCTTAAATTATGTTATTAAAAATAAAACAACAAACCCATTGCCACTGAGTGGATTCTGATTCACACACCCCCCCCACACACACACACACATAATTTTGGAAGATGCATATTTTTACAGGCAGGACCCACCAGCCTCGTCTTCTTCCCTTGGAGGGGCTTGTGGGTTTGAACCTCTGACTAGGAATTCAATGCTTACCCAACAGTGCTGCCACTAGGACTCTAGTTCATAAGAAGCTGCTTTCAGTTATCGTTAGTTTGGTCATGCTGGAGGGTGGGGGAGATGAGATTGCTTGTCCGACAGTCACCTATCACCTTTTTAATGCGGGAACATGATAGATTCAATAGATTTCATGCTAACTTTCATAGCCAACCCCCTGGAGCTTTAGAAGTGAGATTCCAATGTGTTGAGGGAAAGATTATTCCTGGCGTTGGCTGAAAAAGGTGAGGACTATTTTTGGCAGCCTTTTCCTTCCTGCTGGAAGAGCAGCTGCAGCTTCCTGGAATTGCCCTGTGTTTTGGGAGAGTGCCCCTCACAAGTCAGAGCTGTTGTTTACTACACATGTACGAAAGGTAGATGTCCGAACAGAGAAGTGTTCGAATGTTTTTCAGAGCTTTTGAATTGGGACAATTTTGTATATTGTTTAACTGAGAACTCTGGGCTCCTAGAGGGTTAATGCCTTGAATCCTAAAAGGTCGATGCATTCGTCAGTGCACACATTTGGCCCAAGGGGACTAAGACCAAACCCCTACCTCCCCCAAGCCTTCTAAGATTCCCATGCCACCTTGTACATTGAAAACTCGCCATACTGCATGAATCTGCATGTCAACTCTCTTGAAGTAATAGGGCAGGGTTATCTGAAAGTGCATTCAAGTTCCAATGAAAATATGAGGGTGCACCTCTCCCCCCTAACAGATTTTTTTAAAGTTCTGGATTATTTATTTTTTTTACAAAACCACATTATCACCTTCAAAGTCTTCTCCATTACCCTTAATACATTAGTTAAATCTGCACTTCCAGTCTTGGAAACATTTTTCAAATTCAAAGTGGAAAAGTGCACACTAGGAGAAAACTTTGTTTGTTGAAGCTTTTCTCTGTTTATTGTTTGTTTGTTTATTTGCTTTGGTGCCCCCACAAATATTGAATTGATTTTGGAACAGAAAGAATGAAGTGTGCCCCGTATATTCCCTTGCAGGGAATTCTGCCTTCATTATCAAATATGACAATACTGGTACATAATTTATCAGTGATTTAGAGGTTGAAGTTTCTCATTTGTGAGCAATATATTATTATTATTGTTTCGATATATTATTATTATTGTTCCAACAAATCTTGGACTTTGGTTGCCTCTGCGACTTTAATTAGAGAGGTAGTCTGCTGCAGCAGACCACTGTGCAAGTTCAGGGTACAAATACTGTCCACCTACCTCTGTAACTCTGTGACTGTGACCAAGTTCCTTACCATCTCTGCATCTCCATTCCCTCCCTGGATTGTTAAAACAATTCGCAGTGGATGTGTGCAAAGGGCTTGCCTGTGGAAAATAACAATAAATGCTGAAGATCTGACATTGTCATGATTGACTTTTTCTTGTCCACCCACCCATCCTAGTTGTAGTCTTCACCATTATTATCCTCTTCCTGCTCAACCCATTGTCTGGAATGTACTTTTAAATTTCCACTCCAAGTACCCAACCCTCAAAAACATGCCCATTTTTCATAAGTCAGTTCAGTTTAAATGGTACATGCCTTCTCGGCTCTTCTGGGAACCTCTAACAAAATCTGGTCCCTCCCTGTGCAGGCAGCATGGTTCTTTCTCTCTCTGCCACCTTTGTTCTGTCTGATAATTGTTTATATAGTGTGACCTGCTTCCCCTTTTAGTTTTCAAGATTCTCCCAGAGTAGGATCTATGTCTTTTTATTTTAAGTGCCATAGTGGATAAAAACACGGAGCAAATAACATTTGTTGAGCTGTAACATATGCCTCTCCATGTTCTCAAAGTTATTTAATCTTTACAACATCTTTATAACATAGCTATTTCAATCCTTATTTGACAGCGTGGAAATATTGGCCTAAAGAAGTTAGATTACTTGCTGAATTTTCCCAAACCATTAAATTATGGGGCTAAAATTTACACTTGGTTCTGTTTCCTGAATCAAGGCACAAGCCGCCCAGTCATCATCTGTATAGTAAATAAATGCTTGATGGATGGATGAGCCAACCGATTCTGTGTAGTCAGCAACAGGAGAGCATCAAAAATAAAATACTATTTTTTAAAAAGAGTGCATTTTATGCACTAGACAGTGAACACTTTTATATAGTTATGGTTGTTCCATGTTGGTAACAGATTTTTTATTGCCAGCACAATTTGAAAGATAGAGCTCTGAAGAAAGGCAGTGCCTAGTTGTAAAGATGAGTTGATATGCTCCGAAAGTGAACTAAATGTCAGGGAGCCATTGAGGATG
This sequence comes from Nesogale talazaci, assembly GCA_004026705.1. NCBI lineage: Eukaryota > Metazoa > Chordata > Mammalia > Afrosoricida > Tenrecidae > Nesogale > Nesogale talazaci. Next base: position 82,438 of record PVJH01002655.1, on the reverse strand, counting down.
AGGAACTGACATTACGACAGCGAGGCCTTCTGTGGCTCCGTGGACACATTCCAATCACAGAGTAACTCTCAATTAAATTAGAAATGTGTAAGGTGAACACTATTGGTTGTGTGCTAGAAGGATGAACTAAAACAAGCTGAGTCTAAGCTGGAGTCTAACCTGGAAAGAGACCATCACTGAACTACTGGTTATGTTTCTGATGAAGGATAGCATCTCATTCGAAGGACAGGAATTTCGCTACTCAAGGAAATTCACGACTAAAACGGAGAAAATCTAGAGGAGAGGTCTGTTTGCTCCTCTGTCATTCTCTCTCTAAAACTCTCTTCTCCTTCCCTGTCTTTCTCTTTGTCTGTCTCCATAGATCCCCAGTGCGTCTCATTCTGGCTTCTCTCTGTGCTTCCTTCCCCTCATTTTTTTCTCTGAACAAATGGACTGTTACTCTGCTGTGGGCTTTTGGGAAAATGACTTAAGGGGACTCTGATGTCCAGGATAGAACCTTGTGTATAGGATGTTGCCTAGACTTCAAGAAAAAGAAAGAATAGAACAGAACAAGTAAATAGATAAATAGTCCATAGCAAGATAGGTAGGCACAAGAGTAGATAGTTTTGTAAGTTGCACAGAAGTATTAGAACAGAAATATACTGTGCGGTTGCCAGGACTAAGAGCCATTCTTACATATGCTTCATTTGCATTGTCCTTTTTATATTTGTCAAATGTTCTATTGTCAATATATATTATTTTGTCATTGCGATTAACAGAATTATTTACATCTACAAATGAACTATCATGTTTAATAAAATATGTAAATTTCTTATTTAAAAGTCACCATGTCATTATAAAATTAGCAATACCACAACAATAGTAATATAGGACAGCATTTATAGGATACTTCTATTGTTAAGTTTATGGGAAATGGAATAAAAAGACAATGTTTTTTTCCCATGATTTTTTGAAATCCCCTTATATTAATAGATGCATAAATGCCTAGCTACATGTTATTGTGTCATTTATTACTCCCTTTATGTGGGCCCCTCGGCGCTGGAATCGAGTTGATGGCAGTGAGTTTTGTTGTTGTTTTGTTTTGTTTCAGGCATTTAATTGAAATCAGAGAAATGTTTACTTAGAAGCACAATAATAACACCACCAAACTAGTCAAGAAAAGTCCTTCCGAGGGATAATTTTGTCAGATCTGTGACTTCAGCTACAAGGGAATGTTCATAAGGGTATTAATTATGAGAGAATAGAGTATGCCTTCTGACCTAGTTTTTGATACTTTTTTCTCTTTTTTTTTTTTTGGTTTTTGTTTCTTGCAATTGTTTTAATAGCATTTAGTTACATAGATAATAGTGACAGACGGTTACAAAAGACGTCTAAAAGGGATTGGTGAGTTAGTCTTCTCTTGGGTTTTCTTTTAAAATTGAGAATAGAGGAACTACTTATGAGCTCACAAAGAATATTTTAAGATGAAATGCTTAACCCTGAATTCAGTAGCTATACCCATTAAACCTTGAGGTGACTTAATGAATAAGGCTAGCAATTGAACGTTTTTAAAAAGTGCCCTCGTTTCTTTAAAGTTACGTGCTTGACATGACTCTCTGCAGTGTGTTGTCCACAGGAGGGGCAGGGGTGAGCTTATGTGACTCTTCAATTCCAAGTCTGATGGAAGGTTAAAAGCAAGCTGTCTTACACAAGGGTGATGGAGGCCCAGGTAGCACAGCCCCCTCCTTAGAGGACACTGCTATCATGCTTACTCTCCTACCAAGGCGACCCTCCTTCGTGATTTGCTCGCAGGGACCTTTCTCTTAAAAAGACAAAAAATATAAAAATTCACCAAAATTCTGGCAGTCACAGCCTGGAAGCACTGGATGATAGTAGCTTTGACATTTGAACTGACAAATGTCTCCTTGATTCTGGGTCAAGAAGAGGTGAGACCGGAAGAGTAAGATGCCCAGATGTGGGGTTTTGAGTTATGAAGTATCCCGATGAACAGGCAGGAGCAGGCTGCAGAGCTCAGCATGCCAGGCTTCACATGGGCCTCCGCGGAGATCCCGGTTGAGAGGGAGAGGGTCTCCAGAGCGCGATGCTTGCTCCGGGGTGATTTGTTGATGATTGGTTCTGCACAAGTAATTTTCTTCTCTCTTTGTCCTGTTCAGGTAAGATCACCACTCTGTTTTTATTTTGAAAACCCATAAAAGAAATTACCTTGTCCTGAACCATTGGCTGCCATCCTATTTTCTGTCCCCAGTTCCTTCAGGAGCAACTGGTCAACACTGGAGAATTACCGTAGACCTGGGCTGCCCAGCACAGCCTGGGCCTGGGATCGCGGCTTTCCGGCTTGGGAGGCCACTCAGAGACCCACAGGCCAGGCGAGGCCCAGAGCGGTGCTGTACCCTCCTATTTTGTTTCTCTTTGCCCACCACTTTCCGCCGTGTTCTTTAGTTGCTGCTCGTGGACTGCAGTTGATCAGAGAGGCTTGCCTTTCACCTTCCGGGAGCTGGTAGTTTTGCGCAACCATCCTTGTGGTGAGCAGCCTACTGCCAGTCAGCCAGTACCAACAGCATTCCAAAGAAGACATGACCCAAGCCAACTGCCATGGCACAGATTCCAACCCAGGAAGTTACTTTCGTGCCTAAATGACCTGGCTGGAGTGTGACCTAGGCAGAACTGGAAGCCACATCTCCCTAACAGGTATCCACAGCTCCCAGGGTTGAGTTCCACGTCACTGTGAGGGTAGCATTGTTCTCAAATGGGCCTAGCGTTACATTCCAGGACACGCTTGATGCATTTATTCAGCTCTGACCTCTGTAGCCACAATGGCTGCTCACCGTGCACCCAATCAGTGTGGGAAGATGGCCTGAACCCTGTCTTCTCGGCTGTCTTCTGAGTCTTGAAATAACCTCCTTGTTGTGCATGATCTTGTCTGCACATTCCACATGCCATTATGATGGTTGCTGCTTCTTGGACATTCTTCCTGAAGTGAGAGTTTGCCGACTGCTGCTCGCCCCCGGGGTGCTGCAGTGGGGATGAGTTGGATTGCTGGCTGTCATGCCTGCACTTTGAACCCACTGGCTTCTCTGTGGGAGAAAGATGGGGCGGTTTATTTCCATCAAGATGTAGGCTAGCACGCTTGGTCCAGTCGATTCACTGTGAGTTGGAGTTGACTGGATGAGCGTAGGTTTTTCCACTTGCTCTGTTGGGCGGTATCATCTCTGCTATGCACTGGTAGACTCATGAGTCTCAAACCTGGATCACTTTCCCTCAAGTTAAATTTTTTTTTTGCATATCCACCTTTATAACTACTTTGTACACTTTCTGATAAATATCTCCATGGGATGACACAAGTACACACACTCTACATGCTAAATCTGATTCCTTCAGTTTCCTCTTAACTGGTTTTTCTTCCTTGATTCTTTAGCCATACTGTCATGACTGAGTAACTCAGAGGCATCCTGAATATTTGATTCTCCCACTTTCATATGTCTCACATTCAGCTAGTCATGGAAACCTGCATGTTTTATACCTGTTCTAGAGACAAAAGAGACTCCAAATTCAAATATAATGGTCAGAACCAAAATTGTTAAATCTCTTGCAGGACAAAGACAAAGACATTGTCTGGATGTGAGAGACCATCAGCACAATGCCATAATGGTCTCCGATGGGCTGGGTTTTCTGACCCACAGAGCTGGAGCTGAAGGTCCCAGGGTAGAGGCATGCCCTTTGTGTAGATATTAGCATTCTTGAAAGAACTTTGTAATATGTTGTGACTGGCCAACTCTATCCTGAGCATTTCCACATGCATCGAGACCTGTTAACTTCCATGAGAAATCTCCTAATCGTGAGCATTGCCTGTGAGTTCGGGATGGCCAGTGCAATGGATTACACAACCCAGATGAAAATGACCATGGTGTGTGAGAAAGAACAGAGACATGGCCACATAAAAAGGACATAGCAAAGAAAACGGTCACAAAATCTTGACTGGCACTGGATGCAATCTTCATAGCTGTATGCGGGACTACATAAGATAAGAATAGGACCATAATTGAGATCCCTGCAGGATTATAGATGAGGAAAACACAACAAGATTGGTTCTGGACCCCTTGATCAAGGCAATTGGGGTATGAGTCATAATTGTGCAACCCTAATACCCCAATTTTCCCCAAGGCAAGTCCCTGAAGGTGAGACTGCCCCTCCTTGGACTGCCTGGAGGAGTTGTCATAATCCATTTTCAAACATACTCTGCTTGAGGGAAAAGATTTTCACATTTACATTGCTGGTCAATAGTTAGAAAGAACCCCCTGGATGCTAAATCTATGTGGAGACTCAAAAATGAGATTTGGTGTCCCATTGTAAACGCCCTGTAAACGTAGGTCTCAGAATGTAAGCGCTAGTGCATGCTTCAAATTTAACTATCTATCTATCTATTTATCTATCTATCTAAACTTGGTCTCTTGCCTTAGTGGCTGCAATTGTCTCCCAATGTTTCTCCTTCCTTCTCTGTCTTCCAGATGATCTGATTCTGCTACGTAAATCCCCGATCTGTTTCTCATCACCAGCTGCAAACTGTCCAAGAAGGTGGTTGGCACTCAGGGTCTTTCAGACTTGGCTCTTAAGTTTAGGTACTTCCTATCCGTCATGGCTCCCATCACGGAGAATGTTTGTTATTCTTCAAACACCACACTGGTTTTTCTCTCTTCTGTGTTGTTGATGATGTGATCTCGGACCCATGGAGTTCTGACCTCCTAACATGCAGGCATGGCACAGCATGCTGTATTCAGATTGCCTCTTCAACTTTTACTCTGCAGTGCAAAAGTCCCTTTTCTAGGAATGTTTTTTCTTCCCAAGCCAGCCTCTGCTTGGAGCTCTGCCTCTGGTCCCACAACCCACTGTAATTGCTCAGGGTGTCTAGCTGGGTGAGGGAACGAATGCATTTTGTGTCGGGAGACAGTGGAAGAAAAAGGGAATTTGCTAAGCTTTTATGCAGAGCAGCATTAAGTCTCTGTGTGATTGTGGCTGTGTAGACTATAAATGTGCATAAGGCTATACTTTTAAAATTGTGTGAGGAGATAAGCCCTATTTCAAGATGGTGCAGTGGTGGCATGTCGGCCTGGGATCCTCATACTTTGAAGCCACCAGCAGCTCTTTGGAAGCAAAATAGGGTTTCTGGTTCCCAAACTCAGTGAGAGTTACGGAAGCCCTCCCAGAGTGGCTGTGAGTCGACACGGACAGGATGTGGGCAGTGAGAGTTTTTTGTTTGTTTGCAGGCTAACTAACTCAGGGATGCATGCTCTTAGCCATATAAAGAATCATATATATGAATATGCACCAAGAGGAAAAACCTGTCACAGTTTCTGGGGAAAAAATAAAACAAAAAAAAGCATAACTAACATCGATGGGAATGAAACATTCTCTTTGGTAGAAAATACAGTGTTGTTATTTTTGTGGTGGTTTTGCTATTGTGGTTCAGGAAAATACAAATGTTAACCAGAGTTAACTAGAAAAACACATTGGGACAGATCAGTATTAGAAAAATGTATCGTATTGCAAAGTCAGAAATCTTAGGAACAAAAACAATGAGAATGCTATTATTCATTGAATATTAATTACAAAGGGGCTTCAAAAAATTCATGATTTATCTGAGTCAAAAAAAAAAAAAGATTTTTCCCGTTATCCTTTTGCAAGGCACTAAAGTGTGCAAAGTTCTTTTCCCATAATGTTAGTCTTTACAACACTTTGGAGTTAACATTGAAGGCAGGTAATCAGGTACTTTTTTATTTACCACAGAGTAAGCTGAGGTTGGATATTGCATAAGAAGAAGAATCTGTCCATTTGGAATGTGGTTCTGGAGAAAAATATTGAAAGTACCATGGACTTGTAATGGGATAAAATGATCTGTATTGGAAGAAGCGTCTAGATTGTTCTTTAGAGGCAGGGACGGCAAGACTTATGATGTACTTTGGGCATATTGTTAGGAGATACCATCCCTGGAGAGGGTCATCCTAGTGTGGCAGAGTGGAAGGACAGCATTTAAGAGGAAGGCCCTCAGCGAGATAGATGGAGACAATGACTGCATCACCAGGCTCGGGCATGGGGACAGTTGTGAGGATGGCTCAGTACCGTGCGGTGTTTAGTTCTGTTGTGCACCAGGTAGTGAGGGGTTGGAGCTAACTCCAGGGCACCTAACAGCAAGCTGAAGTTCAGAGGAGACGGGCTCACTTTTACAGTCACAGAGATAATGTGGAGTTAGAATTAAGAGTGCAGGGGTGGAGTCGAGCCTGTCAATCAGGTGATGGCCAATGAGGCCTCTGTGTGGGCATGGCCTTCTCCTGAGGATTCTGGGAACTCCTGTATTCCTCCTTGAAGGCAGAGGATTCTCTGTCTCTCTGTCTCTCTGTCTCTCTGTCTCTCTCTCTCTCAGCTCATTGCCTGTGAGACATCTCTGTGGAGAGGACATGGAAAGAAGCCGATGGAGCTAAACATCTGGAATTGGAGAAGCCATGTGGCGACACCCCTCCCTCCTCTTCTCCACCCCCCCATTCCCACCCCTGCCAGCACTGAGATGTTTACAATGCTACTGGATCCAGAAGACTTTCCACCCACTGGCTGGTAATCTCCCTGAATTCAATGTCATTGCTTGTTTTCTGAGTCTGAAGAGGACTTTATGTTTTGGTATCAGACATATGGGCCAATGACAGCTTTATGGGTTTGATCTGGAATAGACTGAGATGTTTTCTTAATATTCAGCTGCTCTTTTATATAAAGCTCTTTCTTATAAATATATGAATGTCTATGAATTTATTTCTCTAGTCTACCTAAACTATCACACCTATGTATAATATGATATATTATATAATAATATAATATATATCATATAATGTATATATTATATCAGCGATCAATAATGTATGATATATATCACATATAAAAGGTCATAAATTATAGATATAATCTGAATTCATATAACACTGGCATCAGACTATATATATGTGTGTGTGTGTGTGTGTGTGTTTTCTGTTGATCTTTATTCTAGTATTTTATAATCTGCCTTTAAGAGCCAATATTTAAGATGCATGACAATATGTTAGATAAGAGGACTTCTTTTTTTTGGGGGGGGGGGGCGGGGGCATCACTGCTCTCCAGCGGTGGGAGTAGGAGGCCCAGCCCCACTGCTGGAATTGAACCTCCATCCCAGTGGGCGGCAGTCCCGCGCACAACCACTACGCCACCGGGGGTCAGCCCAAGAGGACTTCTTTTCATTTATTTATTTGTCATATCATAAATAAATATATACATTAATAAATGCACACAGATATAGCTTTAGTTGTGGGGTTCATAAAACTAGTTTACTCTCTCACTAGATGGCTAAGAGTACAGTAAAAGGCAACACTTGGGTCTTGTCTGTAACAAAATTCCAAAGGCTTAGCAAGGATGATCCTTAGACAATAAGTTGGAATATTGAAAGTTTCAGTCTTTAGATCACCATAGAATAGGTTAAGTTTTTACTGTGAGACATGTGTAAAATATAATCAAAGTGAAAGAACAACATATGTCTCTTATGAAATCACATCTTTTTCTATGGCTCCATAGATGTGGTGCCGAAAATGAGCAAATTAATGCTCACCATTAAGAGCACTTCTTGCATCCTTAACCTTTGATAAAGGGTGCGTTTTAGTAGCGACGCCATGAATATTCAGCGCTTTCCCCTGCATGGGTTTGGGGGTGTCCCAGCTGTGTGATGGTCACTGAAAGCCCATGTGTGAACCACAAGCCCTGAGAGAAACCGGGCAGGCCGGCGGGGCCGTGCTGCAGGCTTTCACATAATTCTCATTACTAAGGAAACCACTCGTTTTGTCTGAACACGCTCTGAATAGCTGTCTCATTTGAAGTCTGGTGCTCAAACCATGAGGGTTGCATTATGGAGTGGAGAAGGGAGCGAGAGGAACAAAACTGCTTGGGAAGGCCGCCACGCCTCCGCACAGCATCGTTCTGTAATAACATTCCACGAAACAGACGGTGCATTCATTTTTGCTGCCTTCCGAGTTCTTGGTGGCGGGGGGGGGGGGGGGGGAGGGAGGAGTCCAAAACCAAATTCCTTTGCCTGCCCACCTAATCAAAATAAGCAAAGCAGATGTCCTGGTGACCGAGTCTGAATCCCTGCCCGCGTGAGGGTCTTCCTGAAACATGTGGCCTCGGCACCTGAGAGGGAGCGCAGGACCTGGGTTCTCCCGTGTGTCGCCCTGGGCGCCGTGGGGCTTGGTGACCAACTGGTAAAGAGCTGTCTGGGTGCCAATAAACAAACACGTGTTGGGACTCAGACCTCAGAATAGCAGCCTTGGCGCGTTGGCACGGTGCAAGGCAGAGGGTTACTGCGTGGTGCCCTGCAATGAGCAGCCAGGGCAGGTGGAGGGGGAAAGTACCCCGTTTCCGAGGTCCCCAGTCTGCTCCCTTTTCGAGCCTGCCCACTGCTCCCAGAAAGAAAGGAGCTCTAAGGGAAGAAGCCTTGTCTCCGTCTTCCCTGCCCGGTCCAGTAGAGTTGGGGGACTCAGTTTACAGCCTGAACTTGAGCCACTCACTGCCCCCTTCTTTCCCACTCCCTCTGCCTAAGCTCCATGAGAAACCTTCCCTCAGAGATGGTCACTTCAAACCCATAGAAAAAGTCCTGACCGGCCATGCAGGGGAGGGAAAGACATTGTGATTTCCATTTTGAGGTAATAAGAGATCTATCAATTCCTGGATTTATTTCCAAATGCATTGAATAATATTTGAGCAATCCCTTGCCAGTTTATGGAACCCTGGTGGCGCCGTGGGTTACGTGTTGGACTGCTAACTGAATAGTCACGAGTTCTAAGCTACCAGTCACTCCAAGGGAGAAAAAGGAGGCTTTCTACTCTAAGAGATTTATAGTCAAAATCCATAGATCCCATTCTACCCTGCCCAATAGGGTCACTGTGAGTCAAATTGACTCAATGGTGACTGAATTTCATAGCCCCTATACTTGGTTGGAAGGCAATCTGGTAGGATATTTACTTGAAATGTAGTGTGTTAGTCCGGGTAGACTAGAGAACCAAATTCATAAGCATGCATATGTATATAAGAAATAGATTTATATACAAGAGCAATTGAACATTGAGAAAAACACCCCAGTCCAGTCCAAGTTCATAAGCCCTATATTAGCCCATATGCCTGATACCAATCTATTAAGTCTTCTTCAGACTCAGGAAACACATGCAATGATACCAGGACAATCACAGGTCAGTGGGTGCAGAGTCTTGTGTATCCCCTGGCAGTAGAAGCATCTCAGCGCTGGCAGGGGTCTCCCTGTGGCTTCTTCAACTTCCAGAGCTCAGAGGCTATCAGCATCCTGCCATGTGTCTCCTGAGCTGCACTGTCTTCCAGGGAGGGAGCAGAGATATAGTGTCTCTTGCCTCCAGGAAAGAAGCACCAGATTTCCCAGAATTCTCAGAGGAGAAGGCCATGTCCACACAGAGGTCTCATTGGCTATCTCCAGATTGACATGTTAGATGCCACCCCTACACACTTAATCCTCAAATTGACATCAGATTAGGTGACTGCCACATATAGTTTTATTTAAAAATACATGGATTCATACATTTATTGAGATGAGTAGGGAAAAGAGGAACTGAGTAAATACAAAGAAAATAGCAAAACCTTTTGATTTGAATTGAACTGTTGTGAAATTAAGACGTTTCTGAGGTTCTGCCAGTGTAATGGCTGTTTCTAAGTGAGCTCCTGCTGAGATTTGTGAACTTGGAGCTCAGTGCTGTGGTACAGACCCATGAACTGTCTCTCTGAGCACCGGCTGTGAAGTCTCTCCATGAAATCCCAGGGTGTCTGAGACCTAGAAACAAACTTCATAAGCAGGTTCAATCCTACCTCTTTCATGGATTCCTACAGATGCATAGTATTAGATTAATAAATGTGAAGAGGTAGCAGCATTGTAAAAAAAAAAGACTTTGGTTTTTCCTTTGTTTTTGTTCAGTTCTTTTTTTCTGTTCTCATCTTTTCCATAAATGTATGAAACCCATGCATTTTTAAGTAAAACTGCATTTCTAGTCAACTAAGTTTCTTTCCAACTAAGTTGAGAAATTGTAGGAGAGCTGAGAAAAAAGGTCCGCTTAAGATATTTTCTAGGATTTGATGCAGCTTCAATGATTGCAAAAAGTGCCCAAGTTATGTAAGGCAGAAAGACTGAAAGACCATTCTTTTGAAAATGTACAGGTATGGCTCTTATTGATAGTATCTTTACTCATTCTGATTACGGCTCTTGGGTTCATTTTGAAATGCACAGCCTGGAGCTGCCAGCTGTCTCTGATCTCATGTGCCTACACAGTATTTATCCGTGTGTGTGTGTGTGTGTGTGTGTGTGTGTTTAGAGGTTTAGGTGCCATGACTACTGACAAGAGAATTTTACTAATAGTGAGACTTCTTTAAGACGATCATCATGTATGCAAAATGCATGTACATTTAGGTTCCCTGTAGCTCATCCTGTGAAAGTTTGTCAGAAATCAGGTGGCATTTAGCATTACAGCCCAGCTGTCCTGCACAGCTTTTGGTACATTAGGAATTCTGAACAAGGAGAAAGGACATCATTACCTGAGATATGAAAAACAGCAAATCCTTTCACTGAGAGTTGGCCCTTGATCTGGCTTAATTAGCTGATAAGTGCTGGAAATATCAACATTTAACTTCATTTAACAATTAGCTAACAAAACCTAAGTTTTCCAAGCCCCCTTTACATCACCAATCCTTTTTTATGTATTCTTTGTACGTACCTAAAAGGAATAAAACAGTTTTGAAAGGGTTAAGACAGATGTCTCAAACAGCCTTAGCTTTGCTTCAAGGATGAGTTTTTGTGTTTCATTCTTTCGATGGAAAGCTCTCTACAGGTCTCTGAGTCCCATGAAACATCAGATATGTTGTGCCAATTTATCTCTACTCAGTCAGGTAAGAACTGCCTGCATTTGGTTGTGGCAGTCATGTATTTCAATTAACACTAAGTATTGTCTTATTTGGGGAAATAAGGCCTTATTTAGGAGACAAATTTATTTGTAGACTAGAGAGATTATAATTTGAAATCTCGTACCAAATTCTCACAGCAAGGATTCCGGCTCCTTGTAACCAGACTCTCACCAGAATTAGTGTATTCATTGAAGAAATAGTTTTCAGCAGGTAGTGTTTTAGCTGCTACCTAAATCTAAAGATGAAAAATAGTCATTGATTTCACAGATGTTATTTGTTAGGAGGGATGGGGAAGACGGTTGACAGAAAATGATAAACAGACAAGTAAATAATAGTTCCACATATTGGTGCATATTAGTATTTTTTAAATTGCAACAAGGCAATAGCAATAAGAAAAGTGAAGGGACGATTAGCATCCCTCTGAAAAAGTGACATTTCAATTGGCAACTATAAACAGTATCTTTGCTATAACTTCCAGCTCATATGCAAGCTTTAGTTATCAACCAAACACACATTATTACATTACATTATAATTTGAGGTACAGACAATTCCATTAAAATTTGAGGTACATGTAATGGTTCATAATAACCAACAACACTACTTTGCAATACACTTAAAAACATTATTATAATTATCACTATACTGTTGTGCTAAAGAAGTGTTCATGTATCTGAAAATATTCAATGTTTTGGTACACAGAATCTACTGACTTGATGGAGTGGCACTAGTAAAAAACCTTTTAAGTCTTCTGATGAAAAATCCCTCGTGGCATAGTGGTTATGTGTTGGGCTACTCACTCCGGAGTCATCAGACCAAAACTAGCAGCCAGCCACACCTCAGGGGGAGTAAATAAAACAAGGGTTTTTTAAATTCCTGTTATAAAGAGTTGCACTCTTGGAGTCCAACAGAAGCAGTTCTAATCTGTTCTGCATGGCCACTGTAAGTCAGAATCAACTCACTGACAGTGAGTCTACCTCTTCTGACTTACTTACAAATTCAACTTACAAGCACATTTAGGAATGGCATGTGTTTGAATGCCAGTACAATATACTTTAATAAAAAATGTTCAAGTTTGAAAATAACATTTCAAATGACATCCATCCCATACCAACTTCTTGAAAAACTTCTGTATAGCAATTGTCTTCACTCTTTTTCTTTCTCTTCAGTCCACTCAACTGATCTTTGACCTCTGTCATTCTGTGTCTTGGTTTTATCTGTGGCTTTCTCTACATTTCTTTCTTCTTACATGAAATATTTTATGCAAATAGATTTTCTTTTGATATTTTGGTCTCTCATCATAGTCCAAGGGCTGCAAAATTACCCTTACTTTCTGACATCTGACATGTGATTTTTGACCCGGATACAACAAGGAGTGAGAAGTAAAACAGATGTTCTGATGTTTCTGTAATCTTAAAACAAAAACATTTTTTCTTTTAAGAAAAAAAAAAAGACTATTTCTAGTGTAATCAAGTCCCATTAGGAAGAGCATTAAAATGTTATTCCCAGAAGAGTTTATATGGATGGTTTTTCTCCTGAGCCAACTTCCGTTTTTCAAAGGGTTCTAAACATTGTTCAGGGAATTCCAGTTAGTTGGCAAAGGCACAAGCATTGAAGCAGAACACTGCCCCCAAATGAGAGCACTAAAGATATGCCTCATATCCCCATGCATTTTATACTGAATTGAGATTAATTGGGCTTAGCTATGAACTTTAAGTAATAAAGCTCTTTCCAGCTTTGGTAGAGATAACCATTGCTTTGAAATTTTGTGAGTGTAGTGCTTATGAAAATCAAATTAGTATTCTATGAAGCCCTTTGGACACTAAATTAATAATCAATCAAAGGAGGACACTTGAATGAGACATCATGGTAGGTGAGGAGATCAATGTCAGGGAATGAATAGGTCAGGCTGGTTATTCTCCTTGTGACCTCTATTTAACCTTTCCTTTATATTGTATGGTCTGTTGCTGTTGATTTGTTTATTATTGTATATAATAAATTTGTCTCTGAAATTCCTCCAGCTTATATGTTTTTGGGTAAGAGGCAAAAGCCATTGGGTAGAAATCAAGCACTGTGAAGTGGAAATTTTTGTGCAAAAGTGATTTTCATTTCATGGTGGGAGCGTAGGATTTGGACGTGGTACTGGTTCTAAGGATAATCCAACCAGGTCAGTGGATAGCAAGGGATAGAGTACTAGCTCCCAAATACCTGTATATGTTACAAAGCAATTTTTCTTAAATAAAGCCTTCCCCAACTTAAAGTAAGCTGGTATATATCTCAGAAATCAGTATTACTTTCCTTAGTGACCAGGTTCTTCTAAGTAATTCGTCACATCACACAGCTTAAGAGGCACTCACCCGAGACCTCTATATCAGAAACAACAGTTAGTTAGCAGCTCAAGCCTCTCAAAGGAACTGGCGGATCCACATTTGAAACTCTCAAAACATGTTCCCAGGATAGCAGTAAAGATGCTGCCATGGGGAATAATTTTGCACCGGCAAGTGGATAGACTTGATAAGCCAGTGGAGTTTTCATTTCTGTTTGTCATGTTCTAAGAGGAAAATGGCAATGAAAAAAAATGTGGCTGAGAATAGAATTTCAGATCTGCACAAGCACGTGGGCTTGAATGAAATTAGAATGATATCAGAGGAGCTATCTTTGAGAAATTATTTGCTTTTAATTTTGAAATTAAAAAGCATACTTATAAAGAATTGCTAGATGGTCCGAAGAATTTTGATTTCAACAATTGATAATATTTTGATACCTTTTCCTGGCCTTTCTCTCTTTTTTACATGTATGGACATGATGAGTATATTTAGATGTATGAATGGAATATATGCTTATATGTGTGTGTATATATATATGTGTGTGTGTATGTGTATATATATATATATATATATATATAGAAACATGGGGTGGGATGCTGCAATGTAACAGGACTGTGTTGTTTGTCTGGATCTCCCAGATTTTGGCCAACAAATGCAGCCATAACTGTTCCATTGCTCTATGCTACTGAAAATTAACTGATTTTTCTCTGAAAGGTTTTTACTTTACACAAGCTCCAGTTTTCACATGTTTACAGTAGATATTATTATTATTATTATTATTATTATTCCTATCATTACTGAACCATTTTCAAAATGAGTGGGAGATAGTATGACTCAGGCTTTACATTCTCACAGGTGTAGTTATTTTTTTTAAAGAATACTTCTTTTATATAACCATCATTGATGAACATAGGGGTCCTGTACCGTCCACAAGGGCGTTGTTATGTTCAAGTCCACATTTGTAGCCTTTGTGTCAACTCATCACGATGAGGATCTTCATCTTTTTCTGCTGACCCTCTACATTAGCAAGCTGGATGTCCTTGTCCTGAATCCAGTCACTACTGACCACTTATTCAAAGTCTTGACATCTTTACTTCTAAGGGTTCTGGCTGTGGTTCTTCCAAGAGAAATATGTTTGCTCTTCTGGCCATCCATTCAATAATTTTTGTTCATATCACTAGAAGGCATTGTTTAATCTTCAGTCTTTTTTTATTTTATGAAGCATGCAACTACTTTTTACTTTTTTTCTGTAGTTATTCATGTATCATATATGTCCATAGTTAAGTAGCTTTTAACAAGGGTTTATATAAATCCTCACAATACATTTCAGTGCACCCACGCTCCTCCCATATTCATTATTTTCTCCCCAGTTTCCCCTCAACCTCCTGCCCACATCCCCCATTAAACTATTGCATCAGTCACTATCTTTGTGCACCCACTCTTTCTGTGCTTTAGAAACTGGTAAACCTAGCACAAATAATATCAACAACAACAACAAAAGACAGAAAAAAAAGAAAAGGCCACTGGCAATATGAAGATAAGCCACAATCATTGTCTGGATCATTCATTTGTCCAGGTTTTTCATGTGTTTTAGGGAATTGAAAATACCAAGAGACAGCTTAGAAATGGCATAATTTGCAGCCATTTAACACTATAAAAAAGGTCTTTTGTGGCATATTTGTCTGATACAATTTCTAGTTTGATTTCCTGGTTGCTGCTTCCATGGGTATTGATTACGAAATGCAAGTAAAATTAAATCTTTGACAACTTGAAAATTGTCTCTGGCTTAATGTGAGGATATTTGTTTTTTATATTGAGACACAATCCAAAGTAAAGGCTATAGTCTTTGATCTCCATCAATGAGGACTTCCTGCTTGCTTGACTTTCAGCAAGAAAGATTGTGTTATCTGCCTATCACAGGTTGTTGAGACTTACTCTGATCCGGATGTTGCAATCTTCTGCAAGTGTTCTGTTTCCTGGATTATTTGTTGAGCATATGATTGAGAGTGCATGATGAAAGGAAGCAACCCTGACACACACCTGTCCTGATTTTCACCACGTGCTAATCCACAGTTCTGTGGGAATGATTGATTCATTGCACGAGTGGAAAGAAGTATTTTTGAATCCCTATCTTTGCGGTGTTGTCCATCATTGGTTATGACCCACCCGGTCAAATGCTGTAGTAAAATGTAAACAGACACAGCCAAATAGCTTTCTTGGGTTCTCTGCTTTCAACGAGAATCATTCTAACATCAGCAATGGCACTCTTTATTTCAAGACTTCCAAATATGGCTTGAGTTTCTAGCGGTTCCTTGTCTGTGTGTTGTTTTTGAATGGTCTTGAGCAAAATTGTGCTTATTTTATTCATGCTTGTTGTTATTGCTGTTAGGTGCCATCACAACCTTTCTGACTCATAGCAACCTATGCACAACAGAACAAAACTGCGCAGTCAGTCCTAGCAGTCAGCCGTGCTAACAGTCGTTCCTGTGCCTGAACCCATGGTTGCCGCCATGGTGACCATCCATCTCATCGAAGACCTTCCTCTTTCTCACTGCTGCTTCACTTTACCGAACATGATGCCCATCTCCAGGCACTGGTCTCTCCTGAAAACATGATCAAAGGATGTAAGATGAAGTTTGCCATCATGACCTTGTAGGAGGATCCTGGTAGTATTTCTTCCAAGACAGAAAGGTTTCTAATTTTAGAATTCCATGGTGCTTTTGTTGTTTTTCTCCAGCACCACAATTCAAATGCCTCAATTGTTCTTCTTCTAAGGTCATTCTTATTCAAAGTCCAGCATTGGGAGGCATGTGAGGCAACTGAAAAGACCATATGGCTTTGGTCAGGGCACCCTAGTCCTCAAAGTAATACCTGCTTTCCAACACTCTAAAGAGGTCTTGTGTAGCAGATTTAACCAAAGCAGTACATCTTTTGATCTCTGCTACTTCCATAAGCAGTGATTATGGAGTCAAGCAGAGAAAATTCTTGACATCTTCAAACTTTTTTCCCCATTTTTTCCTGTTGATCCATTTGTGAGAATTTGTTTCTTCTTTACACTGAGCCTTAATCTATACTGACAGCTGCAGTGCTTGAGCTTCATCAGCAAGTTCTTCAAGTCCTCCTCACTTTCAACAAGCAAGGTGTGTCATCTGTACAGTGCAGCTTGTAAATAGACTTTGCTCCAATCCTAGTGTCACGTTTTTCTTCATACAATCTAGCTTCCCTGCCCATTTGTTCAACATACTGATTGAACAAGGATGGTGTGAGGACACATGGCACACATCTTTCTAGAATTTAAGCCATACTATTCTGTTTCCACAGCTGCCCCTTGATGCATGTTCAAATTCTGGATGAGCACAGTGAAGTGTTCTGGAATTCCCATTCTTCTCAAGGTTACTCACCTTTTAGAGTCATCACAATTGATTGAATTTGCATAGCTAATGAAACACATGAAAACATCTTTCTGGTATTCTCTGCTTTGAACTAAGATCCACCTGTCATCCGCAATGAAATTCCTTGCTCCATATCCTCTCGTGAATGCAGCCTAAACTTCTTGCAGTCCCCTGTCATTTGTAATGCTGTAACTGTTGTTAGAAGGTTTTAAGTGAAATGTTACTTGCCTTCTATATCAATGGTATTGTCCTGTGGTTTAAGAATTATGTTGGGCCACCTTTCTTTGTAAGGGACACAAACTGGATCTCTTACAAGATGTTGGTCAAATAAGTGTTTTCCAAATTTCCTGCAATCAAAAAGTGAGTACTTCCTGTGTTTCATCAACTTGCTGAAATATTTCAATAAATATTCCATCATTTCCTGGAAACATGTTTTTGATTAATGCTTTCAGTACAGCTTGACCTTCTTCCTTTAATACCATTGGTGCTTGTTTATTTTCTACCTCCTGAAACGGTAGATTGTCAGCTAGTTATTTCTAGTACAGTGATTTTGTGTATTCTTTTCCTCTTTCAGGATGCTTCCTACATCACTTAATATTTTCCCTTCAGACTCTGGCAAGATTGCTAAATTTAATTGAGGCTTGAATTTTTTTTCTAGAGGTACTTTTTAGAAGATATGTTATACATGTTCTTCCCTTTTGCTTTCAAATTCTAGCCCTTTGCACATTTCGTGATAATATTTGGCTTTATCTTCTTGACTTGCCCTTTGGAATTTTCTCTTCAGCTTTTTCACATCATGCTTTCTTCCATTTGCCTTAGCTAGTCTACAAATAAGAGCAGCTTTCAGGCTTTCCTGACATCCACTTCACTCTTTCCTTCCTTCCCTGGTTTTTTAATGATGACTTTGGCTTTCTTCATGAGTGATGGTCTGCATGTTTTCCCACAGCTCAAGTCTTCTGTCATTAGTGTTCAGTATGACAAAGCTGTTCTTGAGATGTGCTCCAAATTCAGGTGGGATTGACTCAGGGTTGTGTTTTGGTACTAGCAGGTTGTTTTAATTTTCTTCAGCTTGATCCTGAACATATGCGCAATTGAGGATCTTTTCCACAGTCAGCCTCTGACTTAGGTTTTAGCTGTTGAGATTATCTATTCCCACAGATGTAGTTAATTTGATTTCTGTATATTCCACATGGTCATGTCTATATGTATATTCATCTCTTGGATTGCTGCAGATAGGTGTTTTCTCTGAATAAATCATTAGTATTGGAAAACTCCATCATGCAATCTCCGTCTTCATTTCTATCATCAAGTCTATGTATTTTAATGATCTGTTCCTCTTTGTTTCTATTTTTTGCATTCCACTCGTCAGTAATTATCAATGCTTCTTGATTACATTTTTGATCAGTTTCTGACTGAAACTGGTAAAATTATACATTTTATTCATCATTAGCTTTTCGGTTGCTGCACAAATTTTATAAAACAATGTATTGATTAGTTTTCTTAAAGGTAGATAGATATCTTCCTATCACAGACTGCATTGCATTTCATTATTTATTTTGCAGTGTTCTTTTTGATGATGAATGGCATGTTATTCCTGTTGATTGTTTTATTCCCAGCAGAGTAAATCATATGATTTCTGATTTTAAATGGCCAATATGTGCTCTTTTCAGCCTAATCTCCTAATGCCAAGGATATTGTTCTTTATGCATTCCATTTCACTGTTGATGAATTCCAGTTTTCTTAGATTCATATTTTGCACATTTCCAGTTCTGGTCATTATCACTTTTCCAGCTATTTTTCCTTACTTTGAGTCATGCCCTATCAGCAAATGAAGATTTCCAAGGCCCTACTCCCTCAGACTTTACCCTAGTCAAGTCAACATTGTTAACTCCATTCTCAAAAATTAACTCATACTTAGCCATTCCCTCTGACCTGAGGGTCCTGTCCTCTGAGACCGTCTCGTATAATGTTCTGCTTCCATTCATCAAGCCTTCAGTGTCTGACAATGTTCTGCTTCCATTCATTAGATCTTCAATATCAGAGAAGTTGAAAGTGGGGAGCCTCGTCCTTCTTCCTTGCTTGATCTTAGTCTGGACACTCGCTGAAATACCAGTGACATAATTTCCAGTGCCATAGCAATATAGAAGCCACCGCAGTATGACAACCTGACAGACAAGTTGTGGTACTTGTGTACTAATTTCAGATTGTCCAATAATATCCACATCGTGTAAGATCGTTGTCAGAGGAATATAATACTTTTCCACAATTATTTTTTTGGGGGGCATCACTGCCCTCAGGTGGTGGGAGTAGGAGGCCCAGCCTTTGCTCTGTGGAGCTGGAATTGAACCTCCATCCCAGTGGGTCGCAGTCCCGTGCACAACCACTATGCCACCGGGGCTCAGCCCACTTTTCCACAATTATATCTCCTTCAAGATATTAAGCACATATTAGTAACTTTTTGCCAGGATTTGGTGGGAGGTCAGAAACTTAGTTATTCTCCCTAAAGGCTTCAGCCATCCAGAGATCATTGTCTCTCCCACAAAAGATAGAGCTGACTCCCTGCTGTTAGGAAAATGGGTCACTTCCCCTGAAAGCTTTGACTAAATCAAGTTTGCAGCCCAAGGAAATCAAGATTAGGGTGCCATAATGAATCTGAGGTCCACCCTCATTATACTGGGACTCTGTTGCCTCCTGTTCCTATTAACTGTGTACCCCTAGATCATCCATCATTGCTATATCACTACAGCACAACCCTTTCTTGTGATGTATGTCCTTACCTATAATTAGGGGACTTGCATGTCTCAAAAGATATATAAGACTTAGTCAGAATAAAGGGGCTCTCTCTCTCTCTCTCTCTCTCTCTCTCTTTCTCTGCCTCTTCTCCTCCTCCAACTCAACTCATCTCCTTCTGCCCCCTATTCCCTTTCTCCATACCCTCTCATCCTGCCCACCTCTCTCCACATGGACCCCGAAGGGTGGCTGAGGTGAGCATGCTATTATAAAATGTGTCTGACTCCATTATTTCTATCTCATATTTTATATGACTTTACTATAATTTTTAATAATTATAGCTGTACATTTGGGCCTACTGGACCCATGATGATATGCTAGAGGCTGGTTCTTCTGACAGATCATCTTTCTTGTATTTGTTTCTTTGGGTTTTTTTTGGGGGGGGGGCATAACTTCCCTGTGGTGGTGGGAGTAGGAGGCCCAGCCTTGCCGCTGGATTTGAACCTCCAACCCAGTGGGTCGCAGTCCTGCCCACAACCACTATGCCACCGGGCCTCAGCCCCAGATCATCTTTTTTTATGAATAGAAAACTCTGTCACTCAGATGACCAGGACACTTCGCTGTCTTCCAAATTTTTTGGCATATTAGCTGATTGAATATGTCTAAAATTATGTTTGTTTTTTGAACCCTCTCAATCAACATTTGATCGATTCCTGGAGGTTTGTTTTTCAATACCTTCAGTGCAGCTTAGGCTTTTCTCTTCATTGTCATGCATCTTTGATCTTATGCTGTCTTTTGATTTAGTGGGATAATGACCAAATCTTTTACACCAATTTGCTGTATTTCCTAAAATTTCTTTTAATGTTGCCTGTCCTTTCAATATTTTGCCTGTAAAATCCTTCCAAATCATATTTAAAGATTGAATTTTCTTCTTCAGTTCTTTTAGTTTGAGCAATGCCAGCAGTGTTTATTCCTTTTGGTTTTCTAACAGCAGGTTTATGAACATTTCATTATAATGCTTTCTTTTCATCTTGAATGGGCCTTTGAAATCCTCAGTTCAGCTCCTTTTCTTGACTGTTTCTTCTGCTAGCTATTCCTCATTCAAGAACAAATTTCAGAGTTCTTTTGTCATCCACTTTTGTTTTGCTGTCTTTTTCTTTCTTCTTTTTCTCCCTCTCTAGTGGCGTTGCTTACAGCACCACAGCAACCCAGAAACTATCACACTATGAAGAAGTACCAAATAAGCAAGTGGTGGATAATCACAGGACTACAATAAAATTCAGGATATTTCGCATCAGTAAAATGCTACTGTTAATATAGATCCATATTCAAATCTCCTAAATGGTCCATGTTCTTTGTAACTGTTTTTTACCCTAACGAGGGGCATAATCAGGAGCCCTGGTGGCACAGTGGGTTATGTGCTGGAGGGTTAGCTGTAAGAGTTGCAGTTTCAAATCACTTGATGGGAGGAAAAGAAAGCTTCCTGGCTCCATGTCTGCAGCCTTAGAAATCCTCAGGGTCCGTTTGGCACTGTCTTCCTTCTAGGCAGAGTCGGAATCGACTCAGTGGCAGTGAGTTTGTTTATTATTCTTTTAGTTGGAAGAATATAATATAGGATCAAATATTTCACTTAGTTCTAATATCTCTTTTGATTCCTTAAATATAGAAATATTCAATCTTATCTTTCATGGTCATTAGCATGTGTTCAGTTTGAGGCTATCCTTTATTTTGTGTCCTTTGCTAATGTGTCCTTATGAATAGATTCTGGTTAAGGATTTTGAAGGTGATAGTACCTAAGTCTTCAAGAGAAAGATGAAGTGTCATGTACGTGTAAAGAGTTACACTCCTAGAAACCCACAAGTCCAATTCTACTCTGCTTCCATAGGGTCACTATGAATCAGAATGGATTCAATGGTGGTGACTGAGAACTCATACACCTATCACATTAACAAAGTGTAATCTTTTGTTTGCCATATTTCTTTACAGCAAAGTTAGCATCTTCTTCTGTTTTTGTTTGTTTGGGGTTTTTTTAATAATAAGAAATCTACTTGGTGTAAATATTCTGTTTCTCATCAGGTTTCATCAAATGATTTTAGCATCTCATCAAATAGCTTCAGCATCTGCTGTTGATTCTTGCTTGAATCACGCACTACGGTGATATTGCAAACAGACTAGTTCATTTGCTATCATTCCTATTGCATTTACTAGATAGCAACCTATTAAGTGAAATACCTCCCCTCTTTCCTTGTTTTCTCAGTATTAGCAAAGTCTACTGGATCTTTTCCCCAATGTGGTTTATAACTGATTATCATTATTATTCACTGAGATTCTTATATTATCCTAAATATGGCCAGTGGGCCATTTTCTTTCACTCATTTGGTATGGTCCATACATTATTTATGGGTCATTTAATCAAGAATGTCTTGAGAAATCTATGATATATATTTTTCTTTTAATTTAGTGAAAACTCATGTAACATATAATAAACTATTTTTAAATGTGCATTATCATATTCAGATAAACTTAGCATATTTCCATATTGGGTCTTCCATCACCTGCATTAAGCTCAAAACATTTTCATAACCACAAAAGGGTCCCAGTACCCATAAAGCAATCACTTTTCATTCCATTCTCCCAACACCTGACAACCATCAATCTGTTTCTGTCTCTAAGAATTTACCTATTTTGAAGAAATTATCTAACAAGAATTATTCAATATGTCATTTGCATCTGGCTTCTTTCACTGAGCATCATGTTTTTGAGGTCCGTTAAAAGTTTTTTTAGTTGAAATACCTTTTTTTATGATTGAATAATATTCTATTGTGTGAATGCCCTATATTATTTTTCAAATGTATCCATTGTTGAATGTTTGAAGGGCTTTTTAAAAAAAACTAATTGACTACTTTGAATAGTATTACTATAAACATCTGTACACAAGTATTTGAGTACTTGTTTTCTCTTTTTAAAAATGTATACCTAGGAGTGAGTAAAATTAATGAGTTGCATATGAATTCTTTGCTTACCTTTTTGAAAAAGCACCAATGCCTTTTTAACAGTGGCTGCAGCATTTTCCAGTCCCATCAGCCTTAAGAGTTCACTTTTTTCCACACCCTTATCGCACTTTTTATTCTCTTTTACTTTTTTTAGTACCTTCCTAGTGACAAAATGGTTTTCCAATGTGGATTTGTTTGGCTTCACATTTGCAACACACCTGGCTGCTGAAATTTTCAGATGCAAAGGTTTCCTTATGAGGTGCATGCAATCTAAAAACCTTTATGGTTTTGTGGGCTATAGTTTCAAATGTATAGATTTCTTTTTCTTTTTTGACGCTTCCTTGGACTTTCCACCTTGACACTGTTTATCTCACAATCACTGTAGATTTAGTTCTACATCCCTGCCAAATAATATGGAGTATTTTAGCTGAAAACTATCTCCCCCTCAGTTTTTAAGTCTGTGTTGTGAGGATCTGGTTAATTGTATCATTCTTGTTTTGTTATATGTGCAGACATATATGTGTTATATATGTCTTTGAAGGGAGGAAGGATAGATGCGCTGAAAATGAAATGTGGCTTATTATTGATATAGGGAAACAATGGTTGCATTGGGTATTGTCGTTCTTTGCTTCTGGAAACTGATTCAATAACACTCTTCAGACAAGTATGATGATATTTCTAAAGAAGAGATGTCCAGATTGGTATAGCTGTGGTGTTTTTCTACCTTTGTTGGTTCTCCAGGTAAAAGGAAAGTTTCAGATGATACCAATTCCCTTTACCTTTAGGGTGCTAAATGGTACCTGGGTGGGGATTAGTAGGGAGTACAGCAATATGCCCTAGGAAGACCATTGCTTTGGAATCCAAGCAAAACTTAACATTGGCCCAGTCATCAGTACTTATAATCGGTATTCTCCAAATGTCAACAAAGAACTATTTTTTAAAAAATTAGAAACCTAGAATGCTCTAATTTTAAGAAAGCTTGGTAATTACCCATTGTAAAGTTCTAATCTTATAGATGAAAAACTAATCTTGGAATTATGATAGTAGGGTGGTGGTGGGGTGGAGCTTGGTTGGGGAGGAAACAGTTAAGAACTAGAGGAACATTGTATGTTTCATCATTGCTACACTGCACCTTGACTGGCTCATCTCTGCTCCTAGAGCCTTCTGTGAAGGGATGTCCCTTTACCTCCAGTTGGGCTTTGGGACCCTACTCTGCACTCCCTCATTCACCATCATTTGTTTTTGTTGTTGTTGTTGTTGTTGTTGTTGTTCTTTGATGCCTGATACCTCAACCCTTCAAAAGCTTTCACCCAGGCTGCTGTGCTTTAGAATCAGGCCAGATGGGAGGCTGTACAACTAGTGCAGATAGAAACTGGAAATACAGGGAATCCAGGACAGAAGAATGTGGGATTAATATGAGTTTCCCCCAGCTCTTTCTCCAAAGTTTTACCAAATATTAGAAGCTGTTTGCCAGCACTTGGTAGGAGATCAGATGCTTAGAGATATTCTCCCTGAAGGTTGCATTCATTCAGACACCATCCTATCTCCCACAAAAGGAAGGGCTCACTCCCTGCTGTTAGGACAATGGGTCACTTCCCTGAAAGTCTTGGCTAAATCAAGTCTCCAGCCCCAGGGCAATCAAGGTTAGGCTGCCATCATGAATCTGGGGTCCGTCTATCTTGGGACATGTGTGCCCCCAATACCTCCCCTTCCTATTGCATGTATGTCCCTAGATCACCCCCACCCCCATTGCTGTATAACCTAAAGGGCAACCACTTCCTGTGACATGTGGTTACCTGTAATCATACCCCCCAAAATAGATATAAACCTTGGTTAGCAATAAACTTTTCTCTTCTGGCTCTCCCTGGCTTCCTGCTCACACAGTGCATCAACCTGGCAGTTGAGATCATGGCCATCTGGAAGGTGAGCATGTTACCATAAAGTCTGTCTGATGCCATTATTTCTATTTCTCATATTTTCTATGATTTTACTATCATTTTTATGTATTTTCTCTGTACAATTATGACTACTGGACCCATGATAATATGTTAGGAATTGGCTTCCCTGACAGAAGAACCCCTCAGGACCAGTGGTGAGAAGGGTGTTGCTGGAAGGGTGGAGGGAAGGTGGGATAGAAAGGGAAAACAGATTACAGGGATCTACATATAATCTCCTTCTTGGGGAAAGGACAGCAGAGAAGTGAGTGAAGGAGACATTGGATGGTGTAAGATATGACAGAAGAGTAATCATTTATAAATTATCAAGGGTTCATGGGTAGGGGAGGGGGTGGGGAGGGGAGGAAAAAAATGAGGAGTGGGTACTAGAGGCTCAGGTAGAAAGCAGGTGTTTTGAGAATGATGAGGGAACAAATGTACAAAAGTGCTTGACACAATGGATTGATGTATGGATGTATGTGTGGATTGTGATAAGAGTTGTATGAGCCCTGAGTAAAATGATTCAATAAAAAAAGAAAAAGAAAACTCATCTTCTGCTTCTTATGGTCTATTGATATAGATCAATTCATTATTATTTCTTTTTAGATCAGATGTTTGACCTGATAGTCACGTAGCATAGATTTGCTAATCACTCAACGCATGCTTTCCCACAGAGCCTAACGCACCCTTCTAGAACACCCAACAATCACACGAGAATATTTTGAAAGTTGCCATAAGCAAAAAAGTCTGCTTGCCTTGCCAGAGCTAGTCTAGTTCCCTTGAGTTACAAACATAAGGGTGAAGTTATTTGTTAAGATTGAAAGAGGGAGAGGCTTCTTGTCTTATAGTTGTAGAATCCATTCCTCTTCAGTAGATCATGCCATGGGCCACGTCTTCACTGTAACTCAGTAAATTTTGGAGTGGGCTGAGTGGCAGGTGAGGTTTGCAAATAACTTCACTGCTAATTGTGATTGCTGCTAGTACCCTGGAGTCAGCCTAAGACTCAGGCTGACTTATGTGCCTGGAACCAATCCTCCTGATTGGTTGAAGAGTCCCACCTGCCCTTGAACATGAGACCTCTGTGACCCACAGGCTGATTTTTGGAAATAGATTGCCAGGACTTTCTTTCTAGCCTGTCTTGATCCAGAAGCTCCATTGAAACCTGTTCAGCTTCACAGCAACACACACCTCCACCAACAAGTGGCGCCTGCAAATGATATGCATTAAAAAGAAACTGAGCCTATGCTTCTCATTTGGAAGGCAAGAATTTTACCTAAGACCTATGTGGTTACTGGCAGAGAAAAAAAATGTACTCACCCCTGACTGGCCCATTAATTCAATGGAGCAAAACAACAAAGTAAACTTGCTTTAGTTTTCTAAGATATGTTTTCTAAAATTAGGATGACCCTACTTTGGGAAACTTACTTAGGGTGTTTTCAGTATTGCTAATCT
The DNA here is from genome assembly GCA_004026705.1 of Nesogale talazaci. NCBI lineage: Eukaryota > Metazoa > Chordata > Mammalia > Afrosoricida > Tenrecidae > Nesogale > Nesogale talazaci. The sequence goes on along the minus strand of PVJH01002655.1, from coordinate 56,635 downwards.
CTGTATTTTAAATTTAAATATTTATATTTTAGACAGGTGATTAAAAATCACTTTAATAACTTTTGACAAAATTATTCATAAATACAGAAAATGGCACCTTTTCAACAATCACCATTTCTCGACTGTCCTTCTCACCGCATAAGCTTTTATTTAAAAATTACGTTAACTTTGCCAAATTTGAAAACCTGTACTTGTGCAAAAGTCTCTTGGTGGCTGTGAAAGCAGTATTGTAAAACAGGCATAAAACAACAAATTTAAACCACATGTTGATTTCATGAAGATATGAAAATCAATCACTTTTCCCTCATTTTTTTTGCATGCTAATTTATATCAGCTTGGAAATGTGAGAAGTCATCTCATACAAAATACATTTTTCTCTGCCAGAGTTTAATGTGAAATATTCTTTTTTTATATAACGAGAAATGTTGCCCAGCAGTCAGAAGCATTTTTGCAAAATTATTAGTGACACATGAAATAAATTCAGCCATCTGTCATATCATGCATTTTACTTTTCTTACTCAACATTTCCTGTTGTGTCTTTATGTATTCACAAGGAGGCTTCGAAATGTCTCTGGAAAAACTTTGTCATCGTTCCATTCGCTTTTTCTGTAGTTTCTTTTGGAAGCTCCTTCATATGTGTACACATGTATAGATATATGCATACGGAAAGACCTTATTATTCACTGCCATTATTTGATACAGGTGAGGAATTTTTGCTTGGTTTTATTTTTACTCGACGTATTTACTGTTCATCTGATTTTCTGTCTCTGGTTTCATTCTTATTGGTCTAATTCCAAGGTTCCTAAGCACTCTTGCTTCTTTGAAGAATTTTATACTTTTCATACTGTTCACCATCCCGGCCTCAACACGTTGAGGGGACTTTCTCCTTTATGGAGACTCTCATTCATTTGGCTATTGTTTGTTTATGAATGACTCATTTAAAAACGTCTCCCGGAGCCCTTCCTTGATCCCACTCCATATGAGGCTACTGCCATCAAGGACTGTACCATCCAGTAAAGCACCTTAACTCAAAGCAAACATCCCCACAAACATGCCTCACCCCCCTGAAGAATAAAAACCAAGGATAGGCCAATCAACTGCAGTCACGTTGCTCCTGAGTCATGACAAGCTCATGTCCCGAGGAGAACTGTGTGCCATAGGGCTGGTAGACACAGCTCTCTGAGATCCTCCACCCGTGGCCCCGGGAAGGACTGGACCTGCCAGCCTCTCAGTTAGCAGCCAAGTACGTTAACCATCTGGCAAACGAGCCAGATAGCATGAAGTTACAGAAAATGCTATTTTAAAAAGGTGAACATACCTGGAGAACTATTTAATGAAAAAGCAGTTCACTCGCAAGCTGAGATTCTGAAGCTGTCTAGAGCCCATTCTGGAGTATTAATGGCAGAGCATTTAGGTGTCCCTGAGTCCATAAAGCACTTACTGTAGGAAGAGGATTCAAAACCCTGTAGAAAAGTGGAATTAGACAAAAACGGGATTTTTCATGAATTGTTTGAAGCCCCAGTATCCTCACAGGTCTAGAATTTTGTAAGAAAGAAGCCATGCAAACTAACATAGTTTTTCGTGGAATATCTCAGGGAAATTATCGAAAGTTTTATCCAAATGAAGGATGCCATTTGGAAGGTGTCAGCAAATATGGTGAAGAATGTGTCATCCCACCACTCCTCCTTCGCCCCACAGCTGGCAAGCGTCTCTGAGACAGGGAGGTCCATAGTTTCATCTCTTTCAGCTGCTCACAGACGATCCTACTTAGAATTGCTTCAAACCTTTGAAGATCAATGACAGTCCTCTTTGCTGGCATAAGGAAGTCCAGACTCAGCCAGTCAGCCTGACCTTCTATGAGTTCCTTGTTCTCTAATGTGTAGGTTCCCTAGCCAGTGGGGTTAGTCACTGTGCCCAGAATTGTATGCCTTCTCATGTGTTCACCATTACAATCTCATTTGTCATTGAAAGTTAAACAATAGGCCATCTTCCACTTGAAATGCTTTCACACCCAAGAGAACTAGAGAATCGGAATTAAATTTCCATTTAAAAGTTTGGACTCAAAGAGTATAAAAATAGCCACATATCTATTTTTCTCTTTTACTGAGCATACAATGTTTAAGATAGTAGGAATGTTTAAAAAATAAAAAGAGTCAGGTGTTAACGTGCAAAGTCCCAGAAACCTATGAAAGATTCCTTAGAGTTATGTGTGAAATTAATTTAAATATGTGAAATACCTTAGCTTTTAAGTCAGTAAACAAGCAGACAGATGAACAAAAATCCCACTGTACTTCTGTGGAGTTGATTTCAACTCATTAGCAACATTGTAGGGTGGAGTACAATTACTCCATTGGGTTTCTGAAGTGGCAATTTCTGCAAAAGCACACTGCCACATCTTTGTTCCGTGGAACAGTTGGTGGATTCCATCTTCCAGGTTTTCATTTGGCAACTGAGCTCTTTAAACAATGCACCAGCAGGAAGTACCAAAACAAGAAGAGCAAGCTGTGAAAATATTAACAATATCTTATATCCCAGATGGATGATTTTAAAATATGATCTACATTGGGACGTAATATATTTTATATGAATTCATAAAGTGTCACAGATATTGGCTTAGCTTCTTTCCATGAAGTTAATCATTTGCGTTTTAACAAAGCACTGCAACAAACCTCTGCTGTGGTTCTCAACCTGTGGGTCATGGCCCTTTTGGGGGTTAATTCATAGCAGTAGCAAAAGTACAGGTATGAAGTAGCAACACAAATAATTTTTACGGTTAGGGATCACCACAGCATGAGGAACTGTACTAAAGGGTCATAACATTAGGAAGGTTGAGAACCATTGCTCTAGTAGATATAATACTAAGGCTTACAGCAATTTTGCTAATCTGCCCCCAAATCTTATTAACAGTCGGTGCTGAAGATGGGACTCTTAAGACCTTGGCTCTGCAGCTGCCCTAGTTAAACCCCACTAGGGGTCCTCTTCAGAGAATCCCTATGTAAGGAAGTGAATTAACCTGAAGGTTATGTGCAGGCCTGCTGAGGGAAAGAAGTGGAATTTTAAAATGTTATTTCATTTGGTAGATTTATATTGTCAGATTTTCCTGAAAGGTCAGAAAATAATAAGGTACATTGGTAAAATAATGTGATTCCTTGTATAAAAGCCATAAGAATGCAAAATTGAGGGCCTTTGAAAACTTCAGTTGAGTTGTAGTACCTGCAAACCCTGTTAAGATAAATGGATGAGTAGTTCACATACTCTTTCTGAATTGTCAGTAATAGGCATGGGTTAAAAAAGGTCATAGCCATCTTGATAAGAAATGAATATTTATTTTTTTTAAATTTGCTTTTTTGGCTTCCTGGAGTTTATTACATTACTGTTTACAAAAATAAATCAGTGAAGACTTGGCACATAGCAGACTCTGTTTTCTAGACACTGAAAGAAATGCTGGTAACATTTCCAATATCTCACAAACAAATGAGACAGCATTGGCTACTTTCTCAGGAGTCGGATTCTGGCAAGAACAGCTTTTTTTTCACAATTAGGTATTTAATCTTAAAGTTATTACCATATGATGCAGCTATATATGTCTGTGCATTATGCATAAAAAGTCCGTGGCCCATAGAGCACTGTAATGTTAAACCATGCAAGTCATAAGAAAAGACAGGGATGTTAAATTCACCCCTGGGGGAATTTGTTTTTGTGTTGTCTCATCTACTGTTAGTCTCGCAGAATCCTTCCTACTTGGTAAGGAGACTACTTAGATGACAAATACCTGTAACATTCTTTTTAAAAACGTTGTTGTTGTTAGGTTCCAACTAGTTGGTTTTGTCCCACAGCCACAGTGCGCACAACAGAAATAAGCGTTGACGGCCTTGAGCTTTGTTCCTATGTTTGTGTCCTTTGTTCCAGCCACTGAGTCAATCCATCTCACTGAGCGTCCTCCTCTTTTACACTGCCCCTCTGCTTTACTAACCATGATGTCCTTGTCCAGGGATTGGCTTCTCCAGACAGGCATTCTAGCTTTACTTCTTCCAAAACACATTGGTTTGCCCTTTTAGCAACCCACGATACTCCGAGTGTTCTCCATCAGCACCACAGTTCAAATGCATCGGTTCTTCTTTGGACTTCCCATGGCTTGGGCCAGGCACATCAAAGTCCTCAAAGAGAGTTTCTTGCTTGTCCATACTCTAAGGAGGTCTTATGCAGCAGATTTACCTAAAGCAACTCACCTTTTGATCTCTTGTCTGCTTTCGTCATTATTGTTTGCAGATTCAAGCAAGATCAAATCCTTGAAAACTTCAACTTTTTCTCCATTCATCATGGTGTTAGCTTTTGATCCAGCTGTGAGGATTTGAGTCTTCTTTCCAAAGTCTGCCTCTGACCTGTTTTTTTTTTAAAGCTATTGTGTCTTCTTCAGAGGTAGTCAATTTGATTATGCCATTTATAGAAGTCCGTGTGTATACTGCCTTCTGTGTTGTTGAAAGAGGTGTTTGCTATGAACAAGTCATTGGTCGAGCAAAATTCTTTCATATGACCTCCAGCTTTGTTTCTATCAACAAAACCCTCTTTTCCAACTAGCGTTCCTCCCCTTCCCGCACCCCAACTCTTGCAATCACCAATAAGTATCAATGCACCTTGATTGCACATTTTATCAATTTTAGTCTGGTAAAATTCTTCAATTTACTCACCATTAGATTTGTGCAAAGAACCTTAGTGGAGTAGGGATTAAGCATTTGGCTGCAATCCACAGTGTCTTCAGTTCAGAACTTTGGGAGTAAAGCTGGACTTTCTAAAGGGGTAGAGTCTCTGGAACTCACAGGGGCAGGTTTACCCTGTCCTGTGGAGTCATTACGAGTCAGCATGGATTCGATGACAATGAGTTTGTAGTTTGAGCTTTTGTGCTTGGTGCATAAATTCGAAAAATAGTTGTATTGACTGGAGTTCCTTGAAGGCAGAAAGATTTAATCCTATCACAGGCATGTTGCATTTCAAAGTTGATTTTGAAATGTCCTTTCTACAGTGTCATTCCTCTTGATTGTGGTATTGGAAGCATAGTAAATAATACGATTTTCTGATTGAAAATGGCCATTTCCACTGACTAGGAGATCGGTCTTTGTGCAATCTGTTCCATTGTCGATGACTTCCAATTTCCCTGGATTCATACTAGACACATCCAACTTCTGAGCATTAGAATATTTGGGGAACTGTTTTTTTCATCAGCAAAACAAGATCCTGGCCCAAAGGATCCATTTTCTAACACTGTCACTGACGATGTCCTGTTTCCATTCATTGGACCTTCAGGATCTGAATATGGTTCAGTGCTGCACATAAGGCTTGTAGAAGCTCCTTCCCCCAAAGTGGGGAGCTGAGTCCTTCTATGTTATCTGTTCTCAGTCTGGAAGTGCTGCTGAAACATGTTAATTTTGAGTGACCCTGCTGGCATTTGCAAAACAGGTGACATAACTTCCAGCTTCATAACAGCACGCACCATCACAGTGCTACAAATTTAAAGACAAATGGTATTCTGTAAAGATCTAGATAATTAATTCAACAAATATTGTGGAGTACTCTCTGTATATGTACATTGTCTAAATATGCATACATGTCATGTACCACACATACAAAGATCCCTTTTATTGCATTGTACTAAGAAGCATCAGGCTACAATAACAGAAAAAAACAAACAAGAAAGCCCATAGCAGTTAAAATGTTCAAATCCTATCGCCCCTCAATGGTAAAAAGATGTTAAGATTTACAGCCTCAGACATGCTGAAGCAGTTCTGCACCATCCTATGGGAATGCTATGAGCTGGAATCCACTTGGTGGCAGTGGAGTTTTATGTTAGAGACAAATCCATAAATTTTCTATGACTCTGAATTGACTCCAGGAAAGTGGGTGTGGTCACGTCCATGACCGTGGTGGTGCTGTTGGGTTAGCACTGTACTGATAGTCTGCAAGTGCTGCTGTTCAAATCCGCCTGTGCTCTACAGGAACAAGGGGAGACAATCTGAAAACTTTAGACACGGTTGCTATGAGTTGGAATTGATTTTATGGTGGTAGGTTTATGCTTTATCTCTATCTGTAGCTATTTTACAGAGGTTGTGCATGTATTTTAAGATGGTGCTTCACAAAGTTTGTGAAAAACTGGAGTTAGAAGATAAGGGGGATTTTTCCACAGCCATAGCACCCTGAATGTGCCTGATCTCGCCTGATCTAGGAAGCTAAGCAGGGTCGGACCTGGTTAGCACTTGGATGGGAGAAAGATAATGGGTTTTTTACACAAATTTTTGCAACTGCCTGGCATATACATTGTCATGAGGTGCTATGGAATCAGAATCAGTTAATAGCAACTCTTTATGCAACAGAACTTAACACTACCTGGCTTGTCCCTTTCTCATATTTTGCTATGTTTTAGTCCATTTGTGCAGTCACTTTGCTAATTGATCATATTGAAATTATCTTCTTTTCCCAACCCTCTACTCTACTAAGACTTCTCCAGAGACTGGTCTCTCAGGGAAGCTAATTCCCAGTGCATGAGATGAAGTCTCATCACCCTCACTTCGAAGGAATTTTCCCTGAATTTCTTCCTAGACGGTGACTTATTCATTCTCCTTTGCCCAAACCACAATTCCTAAGCATCTAATTTTTCACATTTCATACGCGTATGTGGAGATGGAAAAAACCATGATTTGGGTCAGATGTACTCTACTCTATAAAGAGAAACCTTTTCTTTTTAACAACTTAATGGGAATTTCACCACTTCTATCCCAATGCTATACACTATTTGATTCCCTGACTTCTTTTCCAATGCAGTACATTGTTTGATTTCTTGACTGCTGCTGTTATGGACCATGATTGTGGATCCACGTTAAATGAAATCCTTGGCAATGCTAAAATTTTATGAGTTTATAGTGCTGTTGTTTATTGGTTGATTTGTGTATTTAAAAAAATTTTTTTTCATGGTGAGGTAGATACTGCAATCAGTGTTTACCAAACAAGAATGTGCCATCTACATAGCATAGGTTGTTTAATGAGTCTTCTTCCAGTTCTAAAATTGATTGTGTTTTTGTTTTGTTTTGTTTTGTTTTGGGGGGGTGCATCACTGCCCTCTGGTGGTCATGGGAGCTACCCAGCCTTGCTCCCGGAGAGCTGCTGCTGGATTTGACCTGCCAAGCCAATGGGCCACAATCCCGCATTCAACCACTACGCCACCGGTGCTCAGCCCTTTGTTTTGTTTTGGTATAGGATATCTTCTTGAATTATTTTCTCAGAAAATGTATTAAGTATGGTGAAAGGGTATAGTCCTAATGCTCACCTATCATGATATTAAACTACATAATAACCCCTGTGTACTTGAACTGCAGTTATGTTTGGACGATTACCTCTTGGTTTATATATAGGTGTCATATGGGCACAATAAATGCTCTGGAATTTCCAAGTTTCGATGTTATATATAATTTTGTATGATCTGCAGAGTCCATAATCAAGAAAATACAGATAAACATATTTTTGATATATTTTTCTTTATGCCAAGATCCATCTGATATTAGTACCAATGCCTTTCCTTCTGTGCCCTCTTCAGAGTCTAGATTGAATTTCTAGCAGTTCCCTGTACATGTTCTACAGCAACCATTTTAAAATTTCTCAGACACAATCTATTTGTGTGTGATATTATTGATATCATTTGGTGTGTTAGTCTGGGTAGACTAGAGAAACAAATTATAGAGACACTCATATGAGTATAAGAAAGAACTTTATATACAAGAGCAATTGAATATGGAGAAAACATCCCAGATCAGTTCAGATCAAGTCCATAAGCCCAATATTACCCCATATGTTGAATGCTTATCCATAAATTATTTAAACTCACACAGCCATGCAATAATGCCAAATGTAGGAATATTACAGGTCAGTGAGTAGAAAGTCTTGTGGATCCAGTGGCAGTAGAGACATTTAGGTCTGGTAGGGGTCCTGAGTTCCTTCAACTCCAGGACTCTAGTCTAGTTCCATGTGTCTTGTCAACTGGAAGGAGCCTGGGTCCCACCTCCAGTGCGCTATTTATCTCCTTAGTGGTTCCAAATTAGTTCATCAATCTGCAACCTCATTGACAGCCTCAACTCCACCCCTCTATTCTTAATACTCAAATTGACCACAGATTATGTATCTACCACATTTGATAATTGGCCAACGTCTGTTGAAACATTTGTATTTGGAAGGGCACAAATAGCTATTTTCTCCAAGCTCGCCAGCTACCTGTCTTGCAAAGGTCTTGAATGAGTGAGTGCTTCCAGAGTAGATTTTGTGTTTTGAAATATCTATATTGGCATTCACTCAGTTTCTGGAGCCTTCTTGTTTTGCCATTTCTTTTAGTACAGCTTGGACTCTTCCTTTAATGTCATTGGTTCTTGATCATATGGCACTTTCTGAAATGATTAAATGCTGATTTTTTGGGTAAAATGACTATGTATTCCTTCCATCTTCTTTTAATGCTTGCTGCATTGTTTATTATGTTTCTCATGGAATTCTTCAATATAACTTCACAAGGCTTGACTTTTCATCTGAATTTCTTTCAACTCGAGAAATGATGAGGATGTCCTTTCACTATGGCTTTCTAATTTGTGGTCTTTGCACATTTAATAAGTAGACGTTACCTTGTCTTCGTGAACTGATCTTACAAACCTTCTGTTCAACTGTTTTTTACTTCATCTTGTTTCCATTTGCTTCAGCTGATCGATGGCCCAGAGAAGTTTTCAGAGTTTTTGCTCTCATCCCTTTTGGTCTTCTTCATCTTTGATGTCCTTGATGTCATCCCACAACCTATCTGTTCCATGGTCATTAGTTTTCAGTGTTATATAGCTATTGTTGTGACGGTCTCTACGTTCTGGTGAGATACCGTCTACTTCAGTTCTCATGGGCTTTTTTTTTTTTTTCATATCATCTTGAACTTCCATCTGAGTAGCTATAATTAATTTCTGCATTTCTCCCTTTGTCTTGGTCTGACAGGTGCTACTGGCTTACCCACTATCATTTTCCACAAGTGATGTTAACTTGGTTCCTGTTTATTCCCTTCAGTGTGATCTGCATGATAATGTCATGATTTAAAGTGATTTTATTACATTGAATGTGGACCAGGACAGATGTAGTTAGGTTAACATTTAGCACCCTATCATTTGTTATTCCTTGTGATCCATTTAAAATTTGTTGTAATTTTTATTATTTTCTTTTATCTTTTCTATTAAGATTTCTCTCTGTTGTCTTGTTATTTTTGTATTTTGATTTTTGCTTTTGTAACATTTTGTATATATGAAATACCAGGTAGATAAACCTAGGGAGACAGGGACTGGATTAGTAGATTCTCGGGGTTATGACGGGGGTTTGGGGAAAAAGAGGAGCTAATAGTACTGGGCACTAAGAAGAATAAACAGCTCAGAAATTGAAGTGATGACTTTTATATGTGAATATTATGCCAGAAAAAACTACTAACATGTAAAAAAAACACTCACATTTTTATAAAATGAAATCCAGTTTCATACAATCTGTTAAGTAGAGATGCGGTTCTCATATGAATATTTGAAAAGGACTTCATGTCAAACATTTTTATTAAAGTGCACAGTTACTTGAAATGATCTTGACATCTAAGTCTTTAGATGTGTTTTGACCCATGAATAGCTTTGTAAGTCGATATACACCAGGCCAAATGGAACCACCTATCCTTCTGTCAATCTGCTTTATGGCGATCCTATAGGACAGAGCAGGGTTGCTGTTCAGTTTCTTAGATGTAGTGCCTAATAGTTCTCCCATGCAGGGGCTGCTGGGTTAAAACAACTGACCCTTTTGATCTCAGCTCAATGTTGAACACACTGACCCATCCATGATCTTCCACATAGATAGAGTGAGTGAACATAAGAACATACTTTATTGCCCAGCCTCATAAAGTTGACAGAAGGTGATTAGTAATTTTTGTAATTAGATAGGCTATGGATGATAAAACCTGTCTCATGTTACTCACTATGTTTTCACTAGAAGAATGCATAGTATTAATTTTGCTAAAGGTCATGCCATACTAAGTGGGTGTCAATACACTCAGAGACATAGAGTTTGTTTAAATGAACAACTAGCCCTCATATGCATGTATAAATGCAAAATTAGAGGTGAATTTTAAATAGCATCGCTTATTGATAGAACATGGATTATGCAAATATTGAAAAGTTAAACACCATTTATTTATATTAAGCATACTGATTCCAAAGTCACAAGACTATGTTCTTGCTAATGTATCGATGTAATAAACTCCTGTTATTAGTATATATTAACCACTAAAGTTCATCTCATCAAATGTCCAAATTATATAGAAGCATTTTTGAATACAGTAATTACTGGTTGGGTTGGTGCTGACATTGAGCCATTTTCCTGCCTCCTTTGAATGTCATACTTCTAAGTGCTCTACACCCTATGAAGCTCAATGAGTAATTTTTTAACCAGATGTTGTTATTGATGTTTATCATAGAAGGCAGTTAGGGTTGGACAGAGGGGCAGAGATCTGTGTCCTCAGGGTACATTCCAAAGAAGCACGTGAGAAGTTCCTGAGGTCACTATGCTGCCTGGTCCCACAGATCAGACACCACCCAGCAGAAAGGCATTTCAGTCCATGTCTGAGACCTGAACCAGGGCCTGAGAAAAATTCCACTTGAAATTTTTAAGAAAGAAGCTCCCAATAGGAAGTTAAGACATGAGAAGGTAAGAAATTTACAGACAGAAGCTCCAAATAGGAAGGCAAGACAACATCCAAGATGTTGGAATCCTTGCCTTCTGGCTCCTTTGTTGTATGTATAGCCAGTAAAAGCACAAAACCAAACCCCCTCATCATTATTCTTGAACCCACTCAACATTTTCTTACCTGTTCACTTAATGATATATTTCTTTTTGATTTCCTTTTTAAAATTCTTATCTGATGAGAGATGTTACACATTGAACTTTACTGGTAATTTTACTTGTTGTTGTTGTCAGGTCCCATTGAGTTGGTTGCTTCTTGGTTCCAAATTGTAGCAACTCCAGAGGACAACAAAGTAACACTACCCTGACCTGTGACTCCTCCCCATTGTTGCCTGTCTGAGCGCACCGTGGCAGCAATTGTCTCGCTCCATCTTCTCGAGGATCTTCCTGCTGTATCACTACCCTGCTACTTTACCAGTCACGAGGTTCTCCTTCAGGGACTGGCCTCTCCTGACATGTCCCAAGTTCATGAGATGAAGTCTCACCATCCCTGTCTTTAAGGGGTATTCTGACTGTACTTCTTCTAAGACAAATGTGTTTGTTCTCCTGCTAGTCCATGGTTCTTTCCATATTCTTTACCAGCCCACTTATCAAATACATTGGTTCTTCTCCCTCTTCCTCTTTCAATGTCCAACAGTCATATGCACATACAACTACTAGTAATTATTGTCCATCCTTAGCTATTTCAGTCCTGAAATTTAACACGCAGTGGTGAAAGGAAGAAGTATAAAGGCTTTTCATCTGCTGTAGCCTGCTATGAAAAACAGAATGGGGAACTGGTCCTTTCTTCTTTCTTTGCTCAGACTATTTCTCCAGGATCACTATTTTTGCCTTGAGAAGCATCTTCTTTCTCTGTACTTTAGCATGCTCCTATGTGTATCCAAGACAATTGGAATCCCCTGGGTTCTAGAGGCATAGTTCATTGGAAAAGATAATTCTGCATGAGAAAGCATTTCTTCCACATAACTAGATCGTATATTGCAAATACTGCAAGTGGTGTAACTGGGCCATTTGGCATGCCCTGATGCCAAGCATACATGGTATTTAATGTTCCTTGTGATACTTTCTTCAAAGTGATTTATTCTAAAATGCCTTCAAGACAGACAAGCTATTAACTTAGTTGTAAAAGGTGAAAAAAATATTAAGAAAATAAGTGATTTAAGAAGTCCAACGAGTAGACAGATTCTGAAAGATCCTGTCAGAAGAGAGAGAAAGTGAGAGAGAAGGTCTAGTGGCATGGTGGGTTAGGAATTAGACTGCTACCCACAAGTTTGGCAGTTCAAACCCCACTTTGCAGAAGCAAGATTAGAATGTTTGTGCTAATAAGGATTTTGGGTTTCAAAGATCACACGTGCAGTGAGCTACTCTGAGTTGGATTTGACTTGGTGGCACTGGGTTTGGTTTAGACTTGGAAAATCTGTATTCAATTATACATCTAATAAAATATATCAAATAGAATTCTTTATCAGTACAGTCTTAGAAACATTTTCACAAGGAAATCACTGGCTTGACAGACTTGAGTGCCCACATTTTGTTTTTTCCCAGGCACCCATTTTTCCTTTTCCTAGAACTGAATGTTATCCCCTCATCTACTCGTACTAATGATTCATATAAATTATTTTCTATGTCAAATGAGTTGTATTTTCTTTTTCTTGGATTATCTTATCTTCTAATCATAAAGGCTGTGATCAATTTAAAATAAAACACTAGATTCAAACTGATCCATTTGTTTGGCCAGTAATCATTTTGATACTTTGTCTTCCGACCTGGGTCCCTGTTGCTGAACCTGGTGGCATCCAGATGACTTGTCAGAGGAAGGGTTGGTACCTTTGGTACCCTGTGGAGCTCTTTCTCCATGGTGTGTTTCTTGGAATTCTTCTGGACCACATTTTGTTTGTCCTCTGATGCATTGCTAAGCTTACATGCTCCTGCATTTTGGCAGGTGGGTAACAGAAACCCAGTGGGAGAGACAAAGAGCCAGACAGTGAGCAAAGCACAACTAGAAAAGAGAGGGAGGGGACTGAGCCCTGGTGGTGTAGTGGTTGTGCATGGGACTGCGGCCCACTGGGATGGAGGTTCAATTCCAGTAGTGGGGCTGGGCCTCCTACTACCACGACCAGAGAGCAGTGATGCCCACCCCCCCCCAAAAAAAAAAGAGAGGGAGAAAGCCAGGCTGTAAAACCACTCACCTTTCCCCTGGGTTACTCATAATTACTATTCATACTGACCATGCTTTTGTTGCCTATTCTTCAATTGAAACAAAAACCAGTATGCTAATGACACATTCATTAATAAATCTTCATAAAATAATAAAATGCAATGTTTAAAAATAGCTAAGGGATTTCAGTCAATACCTGCTTTGAAGACTTTTTCATGGTCCCTCTGTGACTAGCTACCTGCAGTGTGCCAACTTTTCCTCGTTGTGGTTCCCTGGTAACTCCAAGGCAGACAATTCTCCGTTCTCAAGTACGTCCCCCTGCTTGAAGCTTTCCAAGTAGGAAAGCTGAGATACAGCAAAGTTCTGAGAATTTTATACTGACAAAAGCAGTCTTGTCAGTATCGAGGAATTATTTTTTAGAGAAATGTTATTAAAGGGCTTCAAAACACAATGGAAACATTTTCTGACGCTAATAAGAATAGATATGATTTTTTAGAAGGCATGGAACCAAAACTGATCCTCAGGTCTCTTTGTCTTATGCCTTATCCACTAGATGCCTTGATTCAGGAAACTTCCCTGGGGACTTTACTAGACTCTCCAGGGGAAATAGTCAGTGGTCTCTGAAGCAAAAATCACTTAGGGACATAAGAAAAAGAAGAAAGGCCTAGTTTAAGGGGAAAACAGTGTCAACTCAATAAATACGAGTTACGTAGCTTTGCCTTTGTCTTGGGAGTGGGGGAAATATTGAAGAATTCTTAAGGTATTAAAAGGCTATCCCACACATTCTCATTATGTAGACATGTTGAATGTCCTTTTTTTCCCTCCATCCACTGTTTTTCAAAAACTCTTTCTCTCATTTATTGTGAATTGGGAGAAAGTTTATAGAATAGATCAGTTTTTCATTCAACAATTCATATCCTGTTTTGTTTTTATGTCACTGCATTTTTTTTGGCATGTGTGTGGTTTTCCTGTAATCAGAAACTCAACATTCAAAAGATTTTGAAGAGTAAAGACATGATATCTGAAATGACTTGAGTTCATCTTATATTTTTCAATTAGTTTAGTTCATTAACAGAGAGCAGAGGGGCATCACAATTGAGTATCTTTGAAGGAAAAACTACTTTCCTAATTAGTTGCACCCAAAAGGGGAATATTCTGGTCTTGCATCAATAGCGAGGTGATTATTAAATTCAACATATAGTTATCAACAGAAGTGACTCTTAAGCTACTGAAGTCCACATATCATAGATAATTTAAATATCATATACAATTCACTTAAGAAGATTAGCTGGCAGTCTACTAGGCAAAACGGAGGACAAAAAGGGTTTCATTTGGAACAGACTATATAATATGAATATTCCTTTTCTATTTTATCCACTATTGTCAATTCCTCACAACTGAACCAGTAGGAAATGTCATAATAAACAAAGAGAAGCTGGAAGCTGTCCCAAATGTCGACTTGCTTGAACTTACAATCAACATTCGTGGGAGAAACAGTCAAGAAATCGAACTAGTATTGCAGTGGGAAAATCTGCTCTATAAGGACCTCTTTAAAATATTGATGAGCAAAGCTGTCCCTTTGAGGACTAAAGTGTTCCTGAGATCAAGAGAGACATTTTTTTAGCAGTTTTATTGACTCTAATTCACATAGAATGTGGTTCAGTATTTAAGTTTATTAAAAAAAGTTGTGTATGCATCACCCCAATCAATTTTAGAACATCTATTCTTTATTATATCCATTAGTATTAGCTCATTTCCTTCTGATGTCCTCTGTCATAACCTTAAGGAACTATTCATCTAGTTGTTATCTCTATAGATTTACATATCCTGATTTTGTCCATAGATTAGTATAAGCCAAATCATTCAAGAATAAAACAAAGCAAACAAATGTACAATATAATTAAACAGAGAAGAACTTAAAAACCCAGGAGAATATAATAAAAACCCAAGAAGCTAAAAACAGGTTTAAAGCAAAAACAAATGGTAAGATATTAAATTTTACCCTAACTATAGCTGTAGTAATTGACATTCTTATGTACTCTAGGGAGAAGACTATTCGTATCCTTGGTCAATGGACATAGGATACTCAGTGGAAATCTAAGTCGATGTGAGAGTGCTATAAATGAATTCACAGTCATCCATAACTTTATGCACACGTCTTTATAACTTAAGCTCCGATGCAGAACCTTTCTCACTGATCATGGACTTTATTGTTAATAATTCTTAGGTCACCTTGGATGGAGTCCTTCTTCTGTATGGGATTAATTAACATTTGCTTAGATGGTGTATTGTGTTAAGATAAGTCTTTAATACACAGGCACTATTATTTGTGATAGCTGGGCACCAAATAATTTCTTCATGCACTTTTCTATAGCACCCATCTCATCGGTGGTGTCTTCCAGAGAGCATATCTTGGACTGAAGCCATGGTGTTTTATTGACATCATATACTTGTGGAAGTTGGATAATGAATACCGCAGCAAACAGAAAGCTTGATGCATTTGAATCATGGTGTTAATACTGACCAAGGAATAAGCAAATCTATTCTATAGTGAAGTGCAGTCAAAATGCTCCATAGAGGTGAGGAGGATGAACCCATGTCTCAAGGACACTGGCCATGTATTCTAGAGCAGGCAAAAGGCAAAACCCAAAGAGGGCACTGACCTCACTGGCACGGAGTCAAAGGCCTCTCATAACAGCTCTGTACAACAGAGTGGAACTGCCCAATGAGATTCAGAGACTGTAATTCTTCATGGGAGTAGAACGCCCCATCTCCCTCCTGTGGAGCCACTGTTGGTGTTGAGCTGCTGGTCTTACAGGCAGCGATCCAATGGTTGAGGGCCGCATCAGACAACATCCTGGAAAAGGGCATCATACCCTGCAAAACAGGAAAAAGAGAAATGCCCCGACATGACTGTGCATGGTGGTTGCAATAGATCCAAACACATTATCAATTTTGAGGATGGCACAGATGGGGCAAAGTTTCTAGTGTACAGAGGGTCTCTGAATCAGAACCAACTGGGTGGCACTGGAGAGCAATAATCTATTACCTAACATAGCTTTCAGTAGAATGGAGGTGAGAGAGGGTGAACTAGCGGATTTCAGTGCCTATTGGAATTTCGTAGACACGCTTGTTTACTCTTCATAATGACCCACCGAGGAGGTTTAAATGTCCCTATTTTGCAAATGGGATAATTGAGTCCACTGAGGTTTTCCCCAAAGATTTCAAGGAAATAGTGCTAGAGCAGAGAGATCTCAAAAATCTCTAAGGTTCTTCCCTCAGTAGTACTGCCTATAGCAGCATCTGCTCCTGTGCAAAAGCTCTGGAAGAAACTGCACCAGGTCTTTGCGACTGGGCAGTACAGTGTTATTATGAGCCTTTATGAGGTACTTGTATGCATCAATCCCAGAGAGAAAATGATTGGGTCACAAGCAATATTACTGTGGAGTTGAGGTGAGGATTTGAGATATTCTTCCACTTAAATTATCTTCACACATGCTCCAGGGCAAACTTGAAACTAAAATATTAGACCAGGGAACGTTTGAGTTACTTCACAATCCTCTTTGAGCCACCTCTGCTTCTTAGACTTCTTAGGTGTGGCTCAGGCCTAAGTCCATTGTCACCACCCACATTCTATCCTTTAGTGCCTTAGCCATCCCTCTCAGAGCACAGCAATGCATTCTCCCTTAGTAAGTTGTTCTTCAGAATTCTACTTTAATCCCTTTATACCTTCAACGTGTGTGTTGAACACGCAATAACTTTTGACTGATTCCTTCATAAGTCCTGCCGAAAGTGATCTAGCATTTTGCTCTGGAATTCCTTTTAGAAGTACTTGTCTAGTACATCTTTGTTCTTGACCCTTCATAGTTACAGATAAACTGAGACAAAGTGACCTGAATTAGATGTTCTGTTGCTACACCTAATTCCACACAGAAAGAAGCAAAAAGTGAAGAAGTAAAGGAGAGTTTATGCACATCAAAGGGGGACTCTTTGAAAGCTAATGACAAATGTATTACTAGCAAAGAACAGTTATCTAGACTTTCATTATTTTTATGTGCCTTCCAGTAGACTCAAGCTCAAAATTATTCCTTCATGATTGCTGTATTTGAGTCCATTGCTGTAGTCACTGTATCGATTTATTTTATGACTGTTCCTCTTTTTTATCTCACCCTCTATCACCTACTATGAAATCTTTCCCCTCAAACTCTTCCATCCTGATAATTGGTCCAGAGTATATGAGATGAAGTCAAACAATTCTTGCTACTAAGAAATGTGCTGGTGATTCTTCTTCAAAAAATGGATTTGCTTTTCTTTTTCTTCTGATAGTCTGTGGTATATTCTGATAGTATTCTTTGATGGCGCACTAATTCAAAGGAATAAATTCTTTGCTTTTCTGATCCAATGTCCAGTTTCCACATGCATGTAAAGTGCTTGAAAATTCTGAACGTTGGGTTAAGTACACGTTAGTCCTCAAAGTGACATACTAGCTTTTTAACATTTAAAAAGGTCTTTTGCACTTGATTTGTCTAATGCTATATATTTGAGCATTCTTTTAATTTTTTTTAAAGTTTGATTTCTTGATTGATATTTTTATGTATGTTGATAGTGAATCTCAGTAAAATGATAATTTTTCACAATTCGAGTTTTTCTCCAGTTATGGTGTTGCTTCTTGGTCCATTCGTGGTGGTTTTAATATTTTTTGCATTGCAATATGATTCATACTGTAGGCTGCATCAGTAAGTATAAGAATGGTGAAGATGATGCAGGGGGCCAGTTAGTGTTTTCTTTTATTCTATTGTACATAGGGTTACTATGGGCCAGAACTGACTGACATTACCTAACAAAAACATGCACTCCAGTAGCAGAGGAGCTATAGTCAATTTGAATATTGATAGAACGGTCCATGGTAATTATCATGAAAGCCTTCATAGTGAAGATGATGTTTGAATCAGTTCTAGAAAGATAGGTCTTAGAAATAATATGGAACAGTCAATTCTATCTTGTCCTTTAGGGCCACAAAATCAGACTCAAATAGGGATTTTAAAGATATACTTCAGCTCAAGTCCTGTCTTACATGCTTTGGGACTGCAGTTTAGTTATCAGTGTTAACGTGATACTGACATATACCCAGAACTACTAGGCACTGCTGCAGAGAAATCGAGGATTTGGCCTGGTTCTTCAAAACGAGACTTTAAATAGAGCTGATAATTGTTTATGAATCCTTCTGTCACTTGTTAAGTGAGAAGTTTTTAAACAATGTGAGTACTTTACTATGCTTTGAAGTATAGACTTAGTATATGCTTTTTCAGATAAGAATGTATGCTATTCATCTTCTCTCCAAGTAAACTACAGAAAGCCATCGTGGGTTGGCTCGGCAGCACTCTCTCACCCAGTTCTGAGGAGAGAAGAATCCTGGGTTAGATCTGCAGTTAGTTTGTGCTTCCATTAATGTCCTCACAATCACTTCAACAGCGTTGCTATAGAATGCCGTGGGTCCTTTTGAAGTGCCGCTGACTTGTGCTGTAGATTTTTCTAGAGCTTTATAGATTTCTACTGGGGTTATCTCATAGGTCATTTATAACATGTGATAGTCAGTGCACCCAGGCAACTGTTTCAGTCTCGCCTCTAGCAAAATCTACAAGCCCTATTATCCCTTTCTGGGTAGCCAGGTGCTGGTTACACATTGGGCGGCTAGCCGCAAGGTCTGCAATGTGAAGCCACCAGCTGCTCCATTCCAGAAAGAGAAGGCTGTCTGCTCCCATGAGAAGGAAGTTGGTCTCAGAAACCCACATTTGTCTTGTGCTGTAAGGTTGCTCAGAGAATGAATGAACTTGATGACAGTGAGTTGTGTTCCAGGCAGTGTGGTGAGCAGGGAATCTATGAGCTCCTGATGCGAAAGACCTAGACACCTCCTTGATCCCAAGGAGCTCACAGACTGTTAGAATGCACAATTCCATGAGATGAGATCTACCACAGTGCTAAGTGTAGAATGACTCCTCTCTGTCTGTCTGTCTCTCTTCCAAATATCGCTGCTGCGAAAAGTGGCCCACCATGCAGAGACCACTCCACTCTTGCTCTGCCTCCACTTTTGAAATAGAATTCAGTAGATTTCTTTGCTGTTCTTGAGCAGAACTCAGTGCACAACACCCCACCCCCCTGCATCCCTGTTTCTCCAGAAGCTGATAACCTGCCGGCTGAGGCAGAAGCTCCTCTCAATCCTGGGAGCGTATTGCTGTCCGTCAACTGTTTGCGCACACATGTTTCCTAAACACCTCTTAAATGGCAAATGAAGTAAATTCTCTGAAGAGTTGGCTCACTTTATTTTATGACTCTCATTTAATTTATTTCACAATACTGCCTTTGAGATAGATATCCTCATTTTGTTCTCTAGATAAGAAAAGCAGGGCATAAAAAGATTGCAGCAGATGTGAAAGAATTGGGGGAAATGCTATGGCTTCTTATTTACAGTCCTATTTTTTTCCATTATATGACTGACACTTACCCTGTGCCAGCTATAAAGGGTTTCCATTTCATTCTGAGTGTGTCCTTGCAACGTGTCCTTAATAGTATTCAAATATAATTATCTTAATTAGAATGAGCACTTGGGGACAAAAGCTTGGATCCCAAAGAGTCTTAGGATCCCTCTTGGTGGAGAATGTTGAGCCTTTCCTGCCTAACTCATATGCAGGTGAAAGTCCAATTGGAATACTGAAAAAGAATCAACATGTTCGCGTAAGGGTTCTGGTGAAGAATAACAGAAGTCCTATGAACTGCCGTAAGCACAAAGGACTCTGTCCTGGAAAAAGTCTGGTCAGTGTGATCCTTAAAAGCAAAGATGAGGAGACTTCATCTAATCTTTTGAGATTGGGTGTTAGGAGAGGCTGGTCCCTGGAGAAAGACATTGTTCTGGCTAAAACAGAGGGACAGTGTAAAAGAATGTCTTCTCTCCATGATGGATTAGCACAGTGGTTGCAACCATGGGTTTAAAATGTCCAAGGACTCTGCTGTGCTTCTTTCTGTTGTTGATAGGGTCATTGTGAGTCAGACCGAACCTAACAAAAGCGACAACTCTGGAGGTGTGGTCAGAACAGAGGACATTCAATGAAAGGAGCAGTCAGGGGAACAGAAGGACTTTGAGGGAGATGGACAGATGCAGTGGCTGAAAAGTTGACCTCCACCATAACAAGTGTGTGGATGGTCTAACCCCAGGCAGTCTTTGGTTCTGTTGGGTGTTGGGTCCACTGACTGTTGGGACCATCTCAGGAGCACCTAAGAGCATTAAAGTCATTCTTCCATTTACCTCCTTCCCCTTTGTCCCTGTTTGTTTTGCTTTCTCCCCACTGAAATAAAGGGCATATCCAGATTTTGTGTATCTTGAAGCTTAAACAATCATGGTATCTCCTTTTTCAAAAACCCACCATTTTTATTCTTTTTTCTCATTCAAATATAGGGAACCTATGTACAACAGAATAAAACACTGCCTCTCTTTAAAGGAATACTGTGTCTGGACTTCTTCCAAGACAGACTTGTTCGCTGTTCTCGCAGTCCAAGCATCTTCAATATTCTTTCCCTGCACCATGACTCAAATGTATCATTTCTTCTTGTCTTCCTTATTCAATGTCCAACATTCACATGCATAGGAAGCAGTTGTAAAGATCATGGCTTGGGTGAGGTACATCTTAGTACTCAAGTCACATCTGTGCTGTCAACCCTTCAATACAGTCTTCAACAGCAGACTTACCCAGTGCAGTGTGTCATTTGATCTCTCGACTACTGCTTCTGGGATCATTGATTATGGACCCAAAGAAGCTAAAATCCTTTATGACTTCAATCCATAGACATGAACTTATTGGTTTCAGTTGAATAGACTAACTAGCAAGCCAAACGGTTGTACTTCTACAAAGAGACTGGTTTTGTTTTACCTTATTGAAATTGTGGTCTTTATGATTGACAGCAAGAAATTAACCGTTTTTAGTAATTTTATTTATCATAGTTCCATTGCCTGTATCACTATAGTTTCCTTATTATTTCCCTATCTATCTGCCTTATTTCAAAGGAGCCCTGGAGGTTTAGTGGTTACATGTTGGACTGCAATTCACATGGTCAGCAGTTCAAAACCACTCTCAGTAACTCAGGAGGAATAGTGAGCTTTCTACTCTTGTAAACAGTTACAGTTTCAGAAATCCACAAGACTGTCTCTATGAGTTGGCATTAACTTGATATCTGTAGGTTGGTTTTTTTTTTTTGTATTTTGTTTCAACTTTTTATTTCTTTTAAATTAGCTTTTCTTGTTATTTACTCACATCTTTGTAAGCTACCTTGAATTAAGATAGGCTGAAGATAAGATATGAAAAAGGACATTAATTTGTTCAATTTTCACTTTTGTCAGTTATCATATTTTATATCAGTGCTGTCTAGTGTTTTTTTTTGTGTGTGTGGGCAGAGTAGGAGGCCCACCCTTGCTCCTGGAGAGCTGCTGCTGGATTTGAACCGCCAACCAAGTGGGCCGCAGTCAGTGCTGTCTAGTTAATGTTATTCTGTTGTTACTTAATCAAGATCAAAAGGCAGACATGTGAAAAGAGCAAGGGATCACTGCAGGATTTGAAATCAAGAAAGGTATGTGTTAGGGGTGTGTCCTATCACTGTATTTGTTCCACCTATGTGCTGAGTAAATCATCAGAGAGACTGGGCTATATGAAGGGTTTGATGTCAGGATTGGAGGAAGGCTTTATCAGCAGCCTGTAATATGCAGGTGACACAGCCTTGCTTGCTCAAATGAGTGCTTAAACACTTTCTGATGAAGATCAAGGAGGTCAGTTTTCATTATGGATTGCAGCTCAACCTAAGGAAAACCCAAATCCTTACAAACGAACCAATAGTAACATCATGACAAATGGAGGAAAGGGTGATGTTGTCGAAGATTTTATCTCACTTTCCTGCACAATAAATGCTCATGGAAGCATCAGTCAAGAGATCAAAAGGCGTGTTGCCTGGGGAAAATCTGCTGTACAAGATGCCTCTAAAATACTGAAGAGCGACGAAGTTACTTTGAAGACTACATTGTGCCTGATCCAAGTCATGCTATTCTCCATGGCATTGTATTCATGTCAAGTTTGGGCATTGAATAACATAGAGTGTAGAACAATACACACATTTGGATTGTGGTGCTGGAGAAGAATATTGAGAATACCATGGATGGCTAAAAGGGCAAATCACTCTGCACTGAAAGAAGTAAGACCAGAGTGCTTCTTAGAGGCATAACTGGCAAGACTTCGTCCTCCATTCTTTGTACATATTGTAAGGAGAGAGCAGTCCCTGGAAAAGGACAGTATATTGGTAAAGTGAAGGGATTGCTTAAAAAAGGAAGGCTCTCAATGAGGTGAATTGACATAGGGGCTGTATCAATGGGCTCAGGCACAGAAACAATTGAGAATGGCCCGGTATCTCTGCAGTGTTTTCTGTTGTGCACAGGGCTGCCTTGGGCCCAAGTTGACTCAATGGCATTTAACAAGAACAGCAACAGCACACAATGAACTACTTTCTGAATAGTGAGAACTAAGATGCTAACAGACTAGTGAATGGTCTACCTGAGTTGTTCATAAAAATATCCAAAAGGACAGAATGTGTACAATATTACATGTTATGTCTCTAAGAGTCTAGGACAATGTAGGTTTAATTCTTTCATTGAGGACTTCATCTAACTCCATACTATGTGAAGATGAAGCTTTCATGCAGCTTTGAATGCTGATGGTGTGGAAACTCTCAAATAAATCAGAAAGCATCAGGGAACAGTAGCTAGCACTACTGAAAATATTTCAGAGAACACAATTGATTTTATAATACTTTTGATTTATAATGCAGTGACAAGAATTAACTTGGTAAATGCCTCTATGTTTTATTTTTGTTCAAAGATTGGCATCTCTGGAATCATCAACTCTGTCAAAACCATTCATTGACAAAAGAGCTGATAATTATTTTAGAGATTCTCTCATATTTCCAGATAGAACTATAATCTCTATTTTTGGTATCTGGCCATAGCTATACTTTTTCTTTAAATTTGTATTTCTTCCACATATATACAATTCATTCATATCAAGAAGAGTTGTGTACTCATTACCACAATCAACTTTAGAACATTTTCTTCTTCCTAATACTTATTATTAGTGTAATTTTATAAACAGTGGCAAAATACATATAAATTATTATTTAATCCCACACCTTCTCTATGTATAATTATGTATCCGTTTCAAAAATTATTCCACCACTATTAACATAAACTCAGTGTCCCATAAGCAAAAACTCTTTCACTTGGTATAGTAACTATTGGTCAATTTTGTTTTTTTTAAAAATTTTTAGTAGTCTTTTGGATATAAAATTCACATATCATTTACTTTCTTTGTTGAGTTAGTTTTAAAAAGAGTTGTATACATATCATCACAATCTGTTCTAATGCTCCCTCTCCCTTCCACATTCATGGCTTATGCCTCCATTACCACAACCATCCCTATTGCCCAGATAAAACTTTACATTCTTCATTCTTTCTATGCATCCAATCCGTCTTTGTTTCATAAACTTGGAACCCTAATATGAACCATAAAGACCCCAAAAAAGCAAAACAGGAAGAAAAAAATAATATAATGATAAAATTTTTAAATAAGTGTAAGAAAGAATAGACCTCCAACAATATTTAAAAAGCCAGAGCAGAAATTTCTTTTTTGGAATAAGCAAGACTTATTTAAATTTGAGCAAATTTAGGTTGGGTAGAGAGGGATCTCGCTTCTTGATTTGAGTCACCAAAATTAAGTTTACAGTATTCTCTGTCTGAGGGCAAAGTTGTTTGCTTTCCTCACCTGGGGCCACAGAGGGCCTTGCCTGCCAGGTGCTTAATCTGACTAGGTGTCTTGCAGATGAATGTGCGGCTCCCCCTGTCTTCCTTAGCCTTCTACATATTAGGTGCCACTGCTATGTTTTATCTCATTTCTAATAATAAAAGTATGGTCTTCTCTCCTATTTTCTTCCCTGATGCACGGTAGCTATGGGGCCTTCATGACAACTCTGCAGAGATGACAGGGAGACAACTATAGATATATCTGTATTTAGACTAAAAAAAAATCGATTATATCAAGCATCTCACAATATTAATTCCATTTAAGCATTAAAATGCATCTTTTTGTTATTCTGTTTGTCTCTCATTGTCATGTCTAATTGTTAAAAGTTAGTATCTGGAAGAGGATAGATTGGTATTTAAAGAAATCTCAAATTCAGCTAAGATGCAAAGGATAAAATTCTGCTAGACTGAACTGACAGATGTCAAATTTGCATCTCATTTAATGTTTATGTATTTTCCTATGGGCCTTTCTTGGGTACTGTATAAATAAACTGTTAAGATGCTAATGTTAGGAGGAGGAGGGGCAGGACAGTAAAGTGTTAAATAATGTTGGAACTCCATCCTTGGTTATGCTCATGATGAATTCTCATAATTGTACTATATTAGTACTTTTTGTCAATTTCATGTCACTTAAAAATCAAATAGAAGGATTCATTTAATTCATTAAATGCTTTTAAGGAAAGACCCTCTTTGAATCTTTGCTTTGCTTTTCATATTTTGAAAATGAAGGGAAGATATGACAGGATATCTACACATTGAGACTGGTGTGTCTTCATCCCCTGTCTTTTGGATATGTGACGAAGAGCAATTCATTTCTGGAGAAGGGCATCAATCATGTATGGTAAAATCAGCCAAAAACAGAGTTACAATGAGATGTAATAAATCTCTAGCTGTAGCAGAATCTGGCCTCAGAAATAGCGATGATTGTCAGGATATTGCGAAACTAAGCAATCCTACCTTATGTTATATAGAAAGTCAAAATCAAGTCAAGACACTATCAAGTTTATGCTAATTCACACAGATACCATGAAACAGAGCAGAATTACCTCATAGAATTTTCTTTTTTTGTAGTATAATTATCTTTTTTATTTCTGATGTGATGTCACCCATTACATTTATTATTTGTAATATTTGCTTTTCCTTTATTATGTTTGCTGGTGATTTATCACTTTTGTTAGTTTTGTGTCTTGTTTTTTTCTTCTTTAGAAAAATCCTCTTATTGGAGATGCTTACAACTCTAATAACATCCCATGCATCATTTGCATCAAACATATTTGTACATATCATTATCATTATCATTTCCAAAACATTTTGTACCTGAGCCCTTGGTATAAGCTCCTCTTTTTACACCTCCCTCCCTCGTTTATCCTTCATCAATTATGTAAGGAAGGAATGATTCAACCAAGGTGCATTACAGCACTGATGAATCACACATCTTTTCTCTAGGTCCTGGATACTTCCTCCTCCTACTACCATGACTCAGTACTAATTTAAAAATGTGGCTAAACCAGAGAACACACATTGGCACAAATAAGAGCTGTCGACACATTAAATTCAGGAAAGTTAAAACCTTCAGAAGAAGTAATGGAAAGAGCAATATCATGAGTGTAGCGGGATAGTCAGGGAAGGGACAGGGTGAGAAAGGGAGAACCCATCACAAGATTGGGTAGAGATCCCCCCCCACAAAAGGGACAGATAACAGAAAAGTGGGTGAACTGAGACAATAAACAGTATAAGATAGGAAATAACAATATATAATTGATCTAGAATTTTCTTCTATGTAATAGCTCACTATCTCTGCTAAGACATTTCTTGCTTCATAGGATTTTCTTGGATTTTTCCTCCCACAGAGTGTCTCTGTGGCTTTGAACCCCCAGGCTTTCCGTTCGCAGCCAACCTGCTGAATCCTTGCAGCCCTGGCACTCTTTCTGTCAAGTAGCGATCTCTACAGCTTCCCTGAGGAAGCTGTGTGTCCTGTCTTCTGAGGCGGCTTGAATCAACAGAATCTGGTATAAAAATGGGAGTTTTCCCTCCGTCTCATTCACATTTACCATGTATTTTTCATTATATAGTCATTATATTTAATATTCAAGAAGTATACTTTGAATGCTGTTTAAGGCAGGCACCCAGCTAGCTTCTGCGGTGCAGTGATCCAGGGAGTGTTTCGACTCTTTCCAAATTTACAGCCGCTTTGACCTGAGTGTTTCACCAAGCTCAGAATGACAGAGGATAAGAAGAAACAAAAGTGCCATGGACTAAAAGGGATGGGGAAAGGCTGGGATTTGTATATTTCTTTTAAATTTTGAAATCCCAACTTAGATTTGATCCTCTATTATGAAAGGGCAACACGGATGTTGTTCAGAGAATCAGGAGCCTTCTCGAGGATCCCAGAACGAATATTAAGCACATCAGCTCTAGCTTCCTTACCCCATGTTCTCCTTTTCTAGCCAGAGAACCTGTCACTCTCTAGGATCGTGCTTACCTGTATTTCCCTTGGTGACTTAAACTGTGGTGTTGTCAGGAGGGTATCTCTTTGTATGCTGCTGTTTAATACTTTCAGATTGTTTCGGACTCACAGAAGCTCCATGTAAAACTGAAGGAAGCATTGCTTAGTCCTGTGCTATCCACACCGTGGTTCCTATCTTTGAACGCAGTATTGCAGCTGTTGTGTGACTCCATCTCCCTGAGGGTCTTTAGATTTTTCATTTCCTTTGCACTTTACCAAGTATGAGGCCTTTCTTCAGAGACTGGTCTCCTGAAAGCATGTCCAAAGTACATGAGAAGAAATCTGCCCATCTTCACTTCCCAGAGACATCCAAGCTGTACTTCCTTCATTTGACAGCCTATTTAACATTTGTGCACCAACACCATCAGCTAATGGCATCCATTTCAATTTGGTCTTCCTTGTCTATTGTCAATAAGATTTCAGAAGGCAGCTCTTGAAAAGAAATCTGTGTTATAATAAAATGTGCAAAGATCTGGAGTCAGAAAGGCAAACCTGAAGTTTATGGTCAGTATGTTTCAAGGTAAAACACCTAAAGAAGGGCTGAGCCCCGGTGGCGTAAGTGGTTGAGTGCGGGACTGTGGCCCGGCGGCTTGGCAGTTCAAATCCAGCGGCAGCTCTTAAGAGCAGCGCTGGGTAGCTCCCACGACCACCAGAGGGCAGTGATGTCCAAAAACCAAACAAACAAAAAAAACCAAACAAAAACACCTAAAGAAAACAATTCAGTAATGAGTTGTATCATGGATGAGTTCTATGGTTAAAATATAAAATATTGAATGTCAGTGGACACAACAAAAGAAGATGGAAAGAATGAATAAACCAAGCCAATATACCAACAATAAATGGTTGGTGTTCAACAATTTCAGGAGGCACCAAATAATCAAAACCAGATATCCCTGAAGGAAGAGACTCAAGCTGTACTGAAGACATCGGGAAATAGCAAGGCTCCAGAAATGGACTGAGTACTACTAAGATGTTTTAGCGAACTAATGTAATTCTGAAAGTGCTCACATGGCTATAATCAAATATTTGAAAGGCAGCTATGTGGCCAACCAAGAGAAGAGATCTGTATATATTACTATCCCAAAGAAATGTGATTTAACAGAAGGTGGGGGTTACCAAAGCTATTAGTAGAGTCACACATCTATGCTGAATATATTTCAGACATGGTTGCAGCAATATGTTGACAAGGAAGTGCCTCCAATTCAAGCTGCATTTTAAAAAGGGATAGGGTTGCTGATGTCAGATGGATACTTTCTTGTGTTTTATTGCATAACTAAAGGCATTTAACTATGCTGATCTTAACAAAGTATGTGTAACCTTGTGAAGAATGGGAATTCCATAACACTGAACTGTGCTCAGGCAAAGCTTGAACATAGACCAAGAGGCCATCGCTTGAATAGACAAAGGAGAAACATCACAAATTGAAATCAGGGAAGGTGCCAAGTTTATTGCTTGCTTGTGATTAAAACTGTAAGCGGTGTGTGATGGACACACTGCAAATCAGCACATGACATTTTATGAATGCAATTAGGCATAAGCAGAGCATAGCAAATAGCTTAAGAATCATAAATTATAGTTAATTATTTTATGTGGCAAAGGTTGCTATTGCTGTCTTCCATTGAGGGGGCGCCACACATAGCTACCTTCTAGGACAATGGAGAACAGCCCTGTACAGTTTCCTGCGCTTGGAGAGAAGCAAGCCACCAGGTGACATGTGCATGGAGCTACTGGTGCATTTCCACCATTGATATTTCAATGAATATGTGGGTTAAAATGCCATCAGGATGCTTCATGAAATAAAAGCCTTATTGTACAGTATGTAAAAACAAAAGTTTGACTTTGATATAGTTCCCTGAGCAATTCTAAGGATGCAGACTAGAAAGAGCCACTGTAGCTGGTTGTAAAATGGCCCTTGGTAGCTTTTGATAGAGCTGTGTGTGTTCCATGAAGAAAGAAGGAGATGCCACAAAGACATACTCTAAGGTCACGTGGATAAGTTCTTAAACTTTTATTCATGTTATTATTGGAAAAATAAATTTAGTGACTTTCAAAGATTTTTTTCTATAAACATTGCTCTAATATAGATGTAAGACATCGTCGTTATGATTCGTATATTCCACCTTTGGGGTATTTGTATTTTTAAAAAGTCATATCAAAAATGTATGAGTCCCAGGAAAACAACAATTTAAATTCCCTTAGGTAGTACATGGCCATCAGAATTAGGCACGAATCCCTAAGCAGGATTATCTACTGGAAGATTTATTACATGAAAGTCCCAGCTGTGAATCATAATTCAGGACAATCAGGGTTATATAATACATTGTATATTTGTAATGGAATGCATACTGCAGATCCATTTGAGTATTTCCCTTCAGTGCAATATTTGACCAAAATAGTAGCATTAATACTAATTTATGCTAAGCCCTAAAATAATGAATGCCTGATTTATTATAAAATATTTTATTGCCATAGTGAAATCCTGCTCCATCTGAGAGGTTGTTTTCTATCCTAGAGTTATTTATATATATGTATATATATATACATATATATATATGATATACACTCGAATAGAAGCCGACACGAATATCAGCCGAAGTACTGAATTTTACTCTCCAAAACTGCATAAAAAATGTGCTGAAAAGTCAGTTTATGTATGAGTATATATAAGCAGTCTTACAGAGTATGCCTTCAAAATGGAAGTTATCCTAGGTTCATTAAATATTACTAGGGAGAGAGTTGTAGATCATAAAGTATTTACTGATATTTAATCGAATGCTAGGAGAAAATCCTATTAAACCCTCCCTTTGCTATAATTGTTTGTGGAACACATTTCATTTGGTTCAGGGAGGAAATATCCTCCATTTGGGCTGTGAGCTTCAGTAGAAAGGAAAGCTCAAATTGTTTGAATTAAGGTTGCATAATCACTATTGCTGTCATTCTGTGTATCCCGATGTCTCCCAATCTTAAAAATGTGCTGGTCATTTTTTGGTAATTCCCAGAAAATATTTTGAAAATTTAATTATTGAATAGGAATGATGTTTTTAAGTAAAAACCTTTAGAAAATTTAGTTTCAAATCTCATCAGTGAAAACATATCTACTCTGTAGTGCCAGACCTACTTTCAGATACACCTGGACATGCAGAACTGGACCAATGTGCTCCAGGCGTGGAATAGTAGTCAGCAGAGAGAAATGGAGAAGTGGCCTGGCGGTACAATTGTTACCTTGTTAAGGGAGGAATCGAGATTCTGGAGTTTCTTTATAACTTCATGACCTCTCTATGTGTTTGAGGAGTAAAATGTGAATAAGCATTGTTGCCACTTCTTTTTAACAAAGGACCTCTGAGGGTGCTGTTGTTAACCACCAGTTCAGAAATCTCAGCTCACTCTCTGTTCCCGTAATTTGCAGTCTGAGGAACACTATATTAAAGTAGTTATGAATCAACATTGACTAGATATCAATGAGTTATGTTCATATCTTATGAAACAGCAAAAAGGGAGAAATATGCAATGCACATTGGAAAACTCACTAGCCCAAGTAAAGATGAATTAGGCTAGCTATATATACTGTTGAATTTGATGTTTTCCTTTCCAGATAGACCAAATCAACCAACCCACCTCCTTCAAGCCAGTTTCTACTCACAGTAGACTTCTATGGGGCTTCCGATGGGCTGCATCCTTCTGGGGCATGGAGCCTTCTCTTCCTCCCATGAGGAGTGGTGGTTTTAAATGACAGGTCTTGCCATTAGCAGCCTAATGGCAAGAGGTGCCCACAGAGTTCCTTAGCAGATGACATGAAGCCCCCAAGGAGTGTTACCAAACATGGTAACACAGGAGCTTTTCCTGAAGTGCCCCAGGAGTATGTCACATTTATGTGAACCATAAGGGCCAGTAGATTTTGTGATGATGTGTTTAGAGTAATGTATTCTTTTTTTAGTAAATTTAAACCACTATTTGAAATATTTTATGACTTCCAAAGGGTGACATTCCCATATGCCTTTCATGTGAGTTAGCATCTGAATAACAGAGATTTGATAAATAAGCTCTGAAGCTTAAGCTCTTTGCAATTTGAGACCTTATGTTTTCCAAAGTTGAATTGGTTGTTGGAATAGATGTAATGGTCTCTTTGATTAAAAAATAACATGCAAGATGTCAGATCAAGGTGATCTTCATGCTGCTCATCCCATTCCAGGCACAGGGGTTCTCAAATTACTTTCAAAAGGAAATGGTGCTAATTTCCCAAAAGTTTTAAGTCTGAGGTGAAAAATGGGGAAAACATTCAGAATGATCAGGCCTTTTAAGGAGTTATCCTTCCTAAGTTTTATTGTAACTATCACTTATTCTCTAGAAGTTTCCCAGTGCCTTAATCCCCAGGTTGATTATTTTTCTCTATTAATAATATGTACTATGAAAATAATCCCTTTTGATTTTAAATTCTGGTTCATTTTAACTGATTTCAGTACAAAAATTGGTTCCTGAAAGCTTTTGCAGATTGTGCCCTCCTCCATACTCAACATAAAAAACAATATACTCTTTTATTATTCATTGGACTGCTACTGAGTGCTAAAGCAATGTAGCTTTATGCCCAGTGACTTATTTTCTGAGTCATCTAAAACCCCCCTCCCACCCCACCCCCAATCCTTTTTCATCCTCGATAGATGTTGGTGCCTGATTCACTATACTACTCAATCATTAATTAATTAATTACTCGATTAATTAATTCAAGATCATAAGTTAAGGTCCTTTAACATACCCTCCAAATAGCAAATGTAGTTAAAAGATTGGGAAAGAAGACAGCTCTCATTTTTCTTGCATCCCTACCTCTCTCTTCTTGTTGTATTTATGAGAATTCAATCATTAGTAATCATTAAACCAGGTGCATTAAATGCCTTTATCTTGCTTATCCAATTCACCATTCTTGAGCCTATTGTTGAAACCTTCATTGGTGCCACCCAGGAATTGACAGTAATTACTTTTGGGTTAATCATAAGCTTGGTTAATCATTTCATGATGTTTAGGTTGCATCCATGTATTCCGTTAAAATGTACTTAACACAAAGGAGGAGATTGTCAAATCAGACCCAAGTAAATAAGAGATCTTACTATCAAGCATTACTAATAAAATCAGGGCGACAGGAGAGCAAGAAACAGGAGCCAGCTGGCAATCTGCCAAATCCTGATCAGGTTCCCTGGGTCCCACCTTTTGCATCCTACATGAGTTTTTTTCACCCAGAGTAATAGTTAAGGTTTCTATAGATGTGGATGCTTCACAAAGGAAGGAACACTTACATTATGGAAATCTCTTTTACTACCACAAAATGGTCACTTACCTTCTGTACCAGTTTTCTTTCTGAACTAAATTTGACTCTTCCTGTAAAACCACTGTATTGATTGGACCATAGTTTCTGAAGGAACCCTAATGAGACTACGCTGAGTGAATTACTGAGAACTTGTCTGCCTCTAGCCACTGATTTCAGAGAAAGACTTAAATGTGTTTTTAAAAAATAAATCAGCTCAATTATAAACTAGAATCCTAGTATCAATTTTTCCCACCCTTTTGTTACTCTCCATTTTTAAAATCAATTCTATCAATTCTATCTTGTGCAGGTATATAACTTATTGACAGCAATAAGTTATTTCCATCACAGTTAACTCCCATTTTGCCCTCCTTCCCTCCTCTGATACTCAAAAAACATTTTTCTCTGAAAATTTGCTTTTTCTTCTCTTTTTTTAAAAGAAACCTCATTCAAAGAGAATTAGCTCTGAAAAAATAAGTTAATCGTTGATGCTTAGGATTGTTTCTGGGCCCTACATTTTATACCATTTGATATCCATACAGAATGCTGTTAGTGGGGCTGAGCCTCGGTGGTGTAGTGGTTGGGTGCAGGACTGTGGCCTACTGGCTTGGCAGTTCAAATCCAGCAACAGCAAGGCTGGGTAGCTCCCACGACCACCAGAGGGCAGTGATGCCCAAAAATTAAAAAAAAAGAATGCTGTTAGGATTTTTATAAGGCTTATGTTGACTGTGAAGATCACATAGCACTACCATTACTGTTCTGATATCAATATTACCTATGGATACCACATTATGCACAGTTGTCCAACCCATAGATGTGAAACATCATTTAAGTCTTTGTTAACCTTTTTAAGCCGTGCTTTTTCCAGTTGTCATTATATAAGGCCTCTGTATTTCTGGTTAGATTGATTCCTAGGTATTTTATTTGCTTAGACACTATTAAAAATGGAGCTATTTTTCTAAATTTCTTTTCATTTTTGTCACTGCTTTTATAAAGAAAACCAATTAGTTTTGTATTATTGCACTGACTACAAATCCTAATACAATATTAAATAGAAATGATGAGAACAGACATTCTTGTTTTGTTCCCAAATTCAAGGCAAAAATTCTTAGACTTTTTTCCATGAAGTATAATGTGGCTGTTGGCTTTTCATATAATCTCACTAATATTGATGTTTTTCCTTTTATTCTAGTCTTTTATTTTCATCAAGAAATAATATTAGTTTTTTTATTAAATCATTTTATTGGGGGCTCACACAACTCTTATCACAGTCAATACATACATGAATTATATGCAGACCACATTTGCACATTTGTTGCCATCATCATTCTCAAAGCATCCTTCTACTTAGGACCCCGGTATCAGCTCTCCATATTTGCCCTCCTGATCCCCCTCTCCCACTCCCCCTCCCACATGAACCCTTAATAATTTACAAATTGTCATTATTTTGTCATATCATACACTCTCTGATATGTCCCTTCATCCCCTTCCCTGTTGTCCATACCCCAGAGAGGAGGTTATATATAGATCCTTGTAATTGGTTCCCCCTTTCTACTCCACCTTCCCTCCACCCTACTGATATAACCACTGTCACCACTGATCCTGAAGGGATCATCTGTCCTAAATTCCCTATGTTTCCATCTCCAGTGTACATCCCCTGATCTAGCTGGATTTGTTACGTAGAATTGGGATCATGATAGTGGGTGGGAGGAAGCATTTAAGAACTAGAGGAAAGTTGCATATTTCATTGTTACTAGACTGTATCTTGACTGGTTCATCACCTCCCTGTGACCCCTCTGTAAGGGGATGTCGCTTCACCTATTGATGGGCTTTGGGTCCCCCATCTGCACTCCACTTCATTTATAATGATATAGCTGTTAGTTCTTTAATGCCTGATACCTAATCCCTTTGACACCTTGTGGTCACACAGACTGGTGTGCTTCTCTCATATGGGTTTTGTTGTTTCTGAACTATATGGCTCCTTGTTTACTTTCAAGCCTTTAAGACTCCAGACACTATATCTTTTGATAGCCAGGCACTGTCAGCTTTCTTCAGCATATTTGCTTATGCACATATTTATTATCAGCAATCATATCAGGAAGATGGGTATGCAATGTTATGATTTTTAGTTCTTTGAAGCCTGATAACTGCTTCCTTTGACACCTTGTATTCATACAAGCTGGTGTGCTTCTTCCATGTGGGCTTTGTTGCTTCTGAGGTAGGTGGTTGCTTGTTTACTTTTAAGCCTTTAAGACCCCAGACACTGCATCTTTTGATAGCCGGGCACCATCAACTTTCTTCACCACTTTTGCTTATGCACACAGTTATCTTCAGTGATCATGTCAGGAAGGTGAGCATCATGGAATGCCAATATAATAGAACAAAGTGTTCTTGCACCAAAGAAGTACTTGAGTGGAGGTCCATTGCCCATCTACTGTCTTATTACTAATCTTATAAGTATATGCATGTAGATCTATTTCCCCATCGTCATATATAAATATACTCACTTATGTACATGCCTATATTTAGACCTCTATAAATGCCCTTTACCCCCCAGTTCTTTCCTCTATTTCCTTTTACTTTCCTCTTGTCCCACTATCACATTCAGCCTCCATTTGGGTTTCAGTCTTTTCTGTCTGTTACATTACTCTTGATCAAGCCTCTCAGACCTCTCACACCTATCTTGTCACTGATTTTGAATCACTTGTTAACTTATATCTCTGGATTAGGCAACACCACCCCTTTTCCCCCTCCTCATCTCCCATGTCCCCCCCCCCATTCCCAGAGCCATCAGTCCCATTGTTTTCTCCTCCGGACTGTTCATCCATCCTATCTTATCTAGATAGACCTGCAGAGATAACAGTATGTACAAAAAAACCAAGACATCCTAACATGAAGAGGCAAAATAAAATAAAACTATGATAACAAAAAAAAAATCAGATGTGCAAAAATATATCTATAAATAAGTTAAAAATAAAAATAGTAACAAAGTAAAAACCCTAGATATAGTTCCAGGTCTGTTGACCTCCCTGGTTGAGTTGGAAGGGGTGACACACCCTAGCCCTAAAGTATATCCTTGACACTCTCTCAAGAACTCCATGCTCTGTTGCATATCCTTAGTGTTTTGCCAGGGTGTGGTTGAGTCAGACAGGGTACAGTCCCTACCCTGCTTCTCCATTGTGGTCTCTAGGGGGTTGATTCAGTGAGGGTGGCAGTCTTACATAGTGGGGCCGGTCATATGGTCCTCTCTGTGCAGTGGTTGTACTGAGTGGGAATATTGTCCCGAAGGCTTGATGAGCCAGAATGCACTCCATTCTCTTTTCCTCCCCATTCATTTGTTCTCATCTACTCTGATCAGGTATGTCCCACTCCACATGCTTCAACTTCAGTGCTGTACTCCAAAACAAACTCCCCTAGGGGGTAGAGGTGGCTGTCCATGTAGTTGGGATTGGAGTTGGACCTTCAGACTCCTTCACTGACTTCCCAATCCATGCTGCCATGCTGAATCCTCATCCTGAAACACCAATTTTAAGTTTGGTCCCATTTTCTCTGTGAAGATATAAACAATATGCTCCCCTTGGATGGTTTAGTACCCCATTCTTTCTCAAACACATTGCTATCCCCCTCCCCCACAACTACCATATGTAGCCCTGGATTTGGTCCGACCTTTGTCATACTACCTGGACCTACCCCCAGGAATTTCTGTATACAGTAGCTTTTTCCCTATGCCCCTATTACATTTTTTTAAGTTTACCTCAGTAAACTCATGTGGTACATGTTCTTTTGTGCTTGGCTTACTTCACTTAGCATGATTTCCTCCAGCTCTTTCCATGCATATATGAGTTTCATGTGTTTGTCCCTGCTTTTCAGAGATGCAGAGTACTCTACTGTATGTAAGTTCCACAGCTTTTTAATCCATTCTCCAGCTAATGGAAATTTGGGTTGTTTTCAGCTCCTTGCAATTGTGAGCTGTGCATCGATGAACATTGGAACACAGATGGCTGGTCGTGGTATAATGTTAGATTTTATCATGTTCTTTACCCCTCCCCCACCCCCATGCCCCTCTACATCCACAGGTGATAATGTCACACTTTTTCTTTGTTATAGTGAATGGCTATATGTATTTACATTGATTACTTTTTTTATGTTAAACCATTGCTACATTCGTCAAAGAAATTTTCTTGGTCATGGTGTGATGGGATTTTTAATATGCTATTGGATTTGTGCACTATTATTTTGTTGAGCATGTTTTAATCCATACTTATGATATTATCTTGCATTTTTATGGCATCTTTGTCTCATTGGGTGTTAGTCATATGTTTGCTTTGAAGACTACATTAGGGATAGTCTTTCCTTATCTATATTTTGGAATTAATGAAGCAGTATTGAATATTGCTGTCAGCGCTTCTCTAAAGTTTGGTATGGTTTCTAGGACATATTTCTTTTTCTTTAGGAAGGGAGGACTTTGATCAGAAAAACAATCTCAATCTCTTCATTTGTGTGAGCTTACTGAGGTTTACTGTTTTCTCTTAAGACACTTTGGGTGCTTGTAAGGATTTGTCAATTTCTTCTAGGTTATTCATTTCTTAAAGTTAATTATCTGTCATACTCTCTTTATTCCTTTCAGATCTTTTCTCAAGGTTTGTCAATTTCATTGATTTTTTTTTCAAAGAAATAACTTCTGGTTTTACTTATCTCTTGTTTTTCTACTTTGGATTTTATTCATCTATGCTTTGATCTTTGTTATTTCCTGTTTATAGTTTTAGTCTAAGTTTGCACTTCCCTTTCTAATTCCTGATGGTGTGTTAGCCTGGTATTTTTGGATCTATAACATATACATACATATTACACATATATGTATATGTACATATATTGCTAAAAGTTTCCCTTAGAGAACAGCCTTAGTGTAGATTTCATCTTAATTTAGGATATAGTGCCACACTTACCACTGAATATGGAAAACAAACAAACAAAAATAACCTTCAAATTAGGGTTCTTTGCTTCAACATTTATACTAATGGTGTGATTGATGCTTTATGCATATTTTAAGAATCTCACACTGCCTTAGGGAATAGAGTTTTCTAGTGATGGTTAAACTTTTTCACACAGGTACTAAGGAGAGTGAGCACATTAGATTACCATTACAACCTTTGTAATTCTTTTTTTCAACCTTTGTAATTCTTAAGAAAACATAATGCATTTCAGAATTTTAAAATGCCATCTGGAAGTAGATATGTAAATTTTAGCAGCATTACTTTATTTTCTGTAAATGATTGCACTCTCACTTTTCATTGCTACTTTTATTATAGTACATAAGACAATACAAAATTAATTACCTTTACTCATTTTAATTAAGTTTCCAAAGAAAACCCCTGCTGTCAAGTCAATTCAAACTCACAGACACCCTATATTGTCTGTTAGATATTGAAAGATGAAGAACTTACTGTGTAAATCTCAGTATTTGAACAAATGTAGAGAATAAACACTTGAACAATATCCACCTCCTTTGAAGAGAAAACACTCTATTTATAATATGAATGTTATTCACACTAGAGTCAATTACCTTGTTGAATAATAAAAGATCCCCAAATAAGATGAGTCTTGTTTTCATCAACTATGGCTCTAGCATTCTTTCACTCCACAGCTGTCTGAGTTTATAGCATACATCCTGAAATATACAATGATATTCTATTAATGCAACTAAAGACCATACAAGCACTCATGAACTTAATGACGCCTCCTTTGGGCATCAATTACATTTTGTGATTCTCCAGAACTGCACTTCGTTTTCTTCTTTTTTTCCCTCTGACTTTATCATCTGTGTTATTGATTGCT
Organism: Nesogale talazaci; assembly: GCA_004026705.1. NCBI lineage: Eukaryota > Metazoa > Chordata > Mammalia > Afrosoricida > Tenrecidae > Nesogale > Nesogale talazaci. Next base: position 19,182 of record PVJH01002655.1, on the reverse strand, counting down.
TTCCAGATTCTTTAGAAACCACCAACTACTTCAGAAGGAGTGCATGTTTACAACTGCCTTGAAAACATTTAGACTGCTCCAAATTTAAAAGCATATATCTCAATCCTAATGCTCCATACTATGTTTAGTAGTTTAAGGACATCTGAACCTTTTCCACATTGAAGCACCGAACAGCTTGATCAAGAAAATCAGCTTACCGCTGAACAGGGTAATGAAGACAAAATGTTAATTAAATTTTTCCTTGTAAAAAATTTCATTTTCAGTCTGAGTGAGCCTATACAACAGCTGTATTAGCTAAGAGCGAGGGATGTGCTCTGCAGTTCTGACTGCTCATTATTGGCCCTTGACATTTAGTTCATCTGCATATTTATTCTGTTGCAAAACATTATATCACTTGAAAACATTAACAAACAAAGCTGTAGCCTTTTAATTGCAAAACACCCACATGGTGATTTCTTATGATATCACAAAGATCATAATCATAATGGACCCATTAGAAATTATGTGACAAATTTTGAACATGGGAAGGCCCTCCTCCCCCTAGAGAGAATTATGAGAACTGCAAAGTGATACTGGCTCATGAGATAATCTTTAAAATACCCTTTTGCAAGGGTGCCAGATGAACTTGAGCAGCATGTTAATCAAGTAGTAATGCTAATGAAAGAGATATGTAACATCAATAAAATTAGAAATTGCTTCCGGAAGTTCTGGTGGCTTTATTAATGTTCTATTTCTTTCACTCAGCAGACAATTTTGACTAATCATCATATTTCTAAATGAGCAAAGTGTTATGTTGGAGAGAAATGGAAGAATAAAAATCCTGTTCTAGAGCATCTTGATGCTGACAGTTCAGTAAGCTGCCTAGAGCTGAAATTTAAAGAGTTAAAAAATTCTGTTTTATAGGATCTTATCAATACATGAAAGAACACAAGGTGATTTATGGGTTCAGAGTAACTTAAAAGGGACCTTAGCAATCTTAGCATTCAAACATTTTACTTTAGGAAAAAGTATGCGGATTTGGACAAAGGGAAAGTGACTGACCCAAGACTGGTGTAGGTAGGCTTAGGACATGAAATTAATTCATGATGGTTTCTCACTGTGCAGCTCCAGTGCTTAGCTAAGGCAGTGGAAGGCTTCTGGGAAGGTGTAAATCTTGACCTTAGAGGAAACAGTGTTATAAATGTCATTGAACTAGATATACCCATTTCAGTTACTTACGTCATCTCAAAGGCTTTCATAGTTCTAAAATTTCACATCTTTAAAAATTAAAATGGGCAACACTGGGAGAATCACGTAATAATGAGAACAGTAACAGCAATAATGACTAAAAGTTCATTGTCAAAATCTTACTTGTGTTAGTGTCTATTTAAACACTGGATTGTTATTTTTGTCATCTGGTGCTGATGAGTTGGTTCACACAAACAGCAAACCCACATGCTGCAGGATACAACCCTGCCTGCTGCTGCGCCACCCTCACCCTCACTGTGATGTTTCAGCCAAGTGCTGTGACTGCTGTGTCAGTTCATCTCATCGAGGATCCTCCTCTATTCTGCTGCCTCTCTACTTCCCCAAGCACGGTGTTCTTTGGCAGGGTCTGGTCTCTCCTAGTTTCAGAGTTGGATAAGGTAATGTCTCGCCATCTGCTCTCCTAAGGAGCATTCTGGCTGTACTTCTTCCCACACAGATGTGCTTGTTCCTCTGCCATCATGGAAATGTAAATGCCCCTACCAGCTCCATAATTCAAATAAGTTTCTTAGCTAATGTAGTATTTGCCATAACCACACAAAGACGTTCTTGACATCATTCCTATTGTATAGATGAGGACAGTGAGATGAACAATTATGCAACTTGCTTGAAATAAAATCTGGCATGTTTTGATAAGGCAGGCAATAAAAAAGAGGATAGAGAAATAAATAAGGAAACAGATATGTCTATTGATTGACCAGTTTGGTCAACGTTCACTTCCTATTTAGGAGAGGCACCATGTTGAACACTAGAAAGATCTTCAGGGTGAAGCTTCTTCCAAATCTCTAGTGATTGTGTATGTTGTCTAACATAATGATGTCTAAGATTTTTGTAGTTTCCTGATCAATTGGGAGACTAATGAATAATTTGTGAGAGCATGCATTTTTAGACTGGGTCCATAATTCTCAAAGATATTTTTGCTATCATTATTATATGCCAGCAAGAATATATATATATATATATATATATATATATATATATATATATATATATATATATATGGCTAAAGCAGGTCAAGATCATGGCTGCATGATCCCATGTCTGTTTAATGACTTTTTCAGGATTCTCTCATCTTTCATATTTACACAAGCAGTCACTGTTCTGTTTCACTGGTGTATTCTCTGAGTCAATCTTTAGTCTTAGTAAGGAACCCATCTCTGAAAGCACCTTTATTTTGTGTCTTATTCATAGCACACCATGTTTTGTTTTTAGTATATGTGCTATCTTCTGTGTTCTCTTTGCTGTAGTAAGATGTGTTTAGCATTTTTATTTCAATTTATACAACTGCAGTTTAGATAGATGAAGGCAGAGTTAATGGATTATACCCCATTTGTTCCTGTCCCTCCATTTGCATTTTAGACATTTGCTAGGGATCCTGGCTTGAGATGCAGTATGGAGTCGCAGCATATCTAAGTAAACCCCCTGTTCTATAAGCCCAATCAAGATAACACCTTTTTGAAGCCAGGCTTTATTTGATCCTCTCTCAAAACAATATTGAATTCCTTAATGGTTTCTGGATTCTTTTAACATTCCATTATTGACTTCACTAAAAAATAAAATAACAATAGAGTGTAAGTGCAGCATCTGCAATACAAGCATAGTGTAGTTAGATGTGGTTCCTTCTACTTAGTTCAATATGTTCTAATTAGCATCTCTCTGTTTTGTTTTCACTCAATAATATTTACTGAGCTTCTCCTAGGTATGGGCTAGTTTTGTAGGTGCTGGTCATTGTACCTGGCATTACTGTCATTAGTTGCCTATTAAAGTAGATAAGCTTCTCAGAGGATCAGGTCTCAGCTTAAGATTAAGGTACAGAGTTTTAAAGGCCAAATGTATTCTATCGGTTTAGCAGGAGTTATTAGGCAAAAAAGACAAAGCAATCAGTTCTTATGGTATAAGTTAAATCCTGGGCATTGCTATTGTACAATTCAGAGTTTTGTCTCCAGTTCCTTACTCTCTGTTTTTCTCCCTTCTCTTCTTCTTCCCTCTTACTCTCCCTCCCTCTCTCCTTTTTCTTCCTTAGAATCATTAGAAAAACATTTAAAATTGGAATTATTCCAATGTTGTTCACATTGGCTCAATAATTCTATACTTCCACCAGCAATACATGGGAATTGAAATCCCTCTGCAAAGTTACCAAACACTTGCCCTGTCTTTACAAGAATAACCTTACAGTTTGTGTGTCATAGCTGGTTTTATTTTGCATTATCGTGATGTTTGGTGATTTTAAGCATCATTTTCATGTGCTTGGAGTTCCTATGTGGTGCAAAGAGTTAATGTACTTGCGTCTTAAAAAAAAATTGTGTGTGTGTGTGTGTGTTTGTACTTGCTTCTAACCAAAATGGAGGGCCGAGGTCACCCACAGGTGACTTGGAAAAAATACTTTGTTGATTTACTCCTGGTTTGGGTTTACATGTGGATTTATTTTATTCTATTAACTTTATGTTTGTTTTCATGCCACCACCACATGATCTTTGATCTAAACGTAACTTTGAGGTACATCTTGAAATCAGGTTGAATAAGTCAATCAACTTCACCATTAAAATAATGGTTCAACTATTCTTGTTTTTTTTCTTTTTTTTGGGGGGGGGGGGGTGGCGGCTCCCTGCCCTCTGGTGGTCATGGGAGCTACCCAGCGCTTTCCCTGAGAGCTGCCACTGGATTTGAACTGCCAAGCCTGCGGGCCACAGTCCCACACTCAACCACTTACACCACTGGGGCTCAGCCCCAACTAGTCTTGCTTCTTGACACATCTTTGCAGATAATTCATCTTGTCAATTTCTGCTGGGATTTTTCCTTATTTTATACTGTTTCAAAATTCCATGTACAATTGTTTCCTTAAACCTAGGAATTTCTTTTAATATTTCTTGTAGCAAGCTACCAAAAATTAAAACAAAATCCGAACAATATCCAGGTTTTTGTTTGTTTGTTTGTTTGTTTTGGAGGCATCACTGCCCACTGGTGGTCGTGGGAGCTACCCAGTGCTGCTCCTGACAGCCGCCACTGGATTTGAACCGCCTATCCTGCGGGCCACAGTCCCACACTCAACCACTTATTCCACCAGCGCTCATCCCCTCCATTTTTAATGTACAAAAAGATCCAAGAGTCCTTAGCACATTTTAAAATAGTCAACATTAATAATAATTATTGAGTGTGTTGAGTGGGATTGATTTCAGCAATGATACTTTATTTAACATTGACACATTAACCAAAGTAGTCTATCATATCAAGAAACCAAAATATGAAGATACAGGTAAAATATTTGAAAAACTCAACATCATGTATGTTAGACTATGAAAATTGTGAGCAAAAGGGAGATTGTTCAGCAGATGAGGAGAATCTATTAAATATTACAGTTAACATTTTATTTAATGATGAACTCCTGAGTGTGTCCTTCTAAAGATCTGAAACAGGGCATGGCATCTACTTCCCTTCTGGTAGAATGCGTGTGTCCTTTCAACATGATACTGGAAGTCCTCACCAGTATTCTGGAGCAAAGGTATTTTAATTAACTTATTAATTCAATATATTTCAAAACAAAATTAATGTATTAAAGATATTTTACTAATTTCTGCAAAGGGTTTCACTGTTGGTAAATGTTCTTAGTTTTATCTAATTTTTCTCCTGGGGAAGATGACCTTTGCCAATCAACATTTTTGCTGTTGCAGGTACTTGATAGATAATTCAGGCAATCTAATGAAATGGGGATTACTATTGGAATCAACATATAAGATAAGTAATTTGTTTGATTATTAGTCTTTGCAACAGAGTAAATATGTATATATCGTTTTTTCATGAGACTAATATGTGTGTGTGTGTATATATATATATATATATATATATATATATATATAAAACTCTTTATGTAACTTTCTATAATAGGCTAAATAAGGGCTTATCCTGATATAGTCCACTCCAATCCATTGCCACATAAATCATTTTAATCTCTTGCTTATAAGTAAACTTCCACTCTCAGAGTAAGAAAAATAGTTCCCACTACTTGCTATCCATTTACTTAATTTTTTTGTTTCAATACAGCTTTAATTTATTTCTATGTTGACACATTTTTCCTTCTGAAGTTGTTAGCCTTTTTATCAATTTGTGCATCAATTTCTCAGTCTGAATTGTTAGGTGCCATCAAGCTAGTTTTGCCTTAGAGTGAACCTACACACAACTCTGACCCAATCCAACACATCCTCCTCACTATCCTTGTGGTTGAGTCCCTTGTTGTAGCCACTGTGTCCATCCATTGCTTCAAATGCCCTCCTTGTTGCCCCTCCACTTTATGAAGTACCATTGTCCTTTTCCAGAGTCCAGTCTTTCCTGACATCCTGTGCAAAGTACGTGAGACAAAGTCTTGCCTTCCTCTCCTTTAAGGAACATTAAGAATATACTTCTTCCAAGAGAGATTTGTTTATTCCATTGTATTTTCCAGGGGGTATTACCAGCACCATCATTCAAATACATAAATTCTTCTTCAGTCATCCTTATTTAGTGTCCAAATTTGCATGCACATCAGGTGGTTGCAATGGCATGGCCTGAGTCAGATATACATTTGTGGTCAAAGTAACATCCTTGCTCTCCAACACTTAAAAATATCTGTGCAGGAAATTTACCTTTGATTTATTGATAGCTGCTTCCAAGTGTTACTTGATCCTAGCAATAAAGCAACTTCATTCTTTTCTTTATCTTGATATTGCCTATCATTGCAGTTTTGATGGTTTTGGCCTTCTTTAAAGTGAGTAGCAATCTATATTGAAGAGTGCTGTCCTTGACCTTCAACTAGTGTATGAAGTCCTCCTCATTGTGTTATCTGCATATGGAAGATTGTTAATCAGCCTTCTTCTAATTCTGATATTTCCACTTCTCCATGTTGTCTAGCTTCGCTGTTTACTTGCTCAGTATAGAGATTGAATGAATAGGATCAAAGTATACATTTTCCCATATTTTGAACCATGCAGTATTCCCTTGTTTTCCTTGCATGATTTCCTTTTGACTTGCCTCTGCAGAAACTGCAGTTTCTGCATGAGCAACATAAGCTGTTCTGGAAATCCCATTATTCTCAATGTTATCTGTAGTTGGTCATAAGGCACACAGTTGAATATCTTTGCATAATCACTAAAACATAAGTAACCATCTTTCAGGTCTTCCTGCTTTAAGCCAAGATCCATCTGACATCAGCAGTGATGTCCCTCCTTCAGGTCTTCTTAATGTTCTTTTCCTTTCCTCATACAGTTTGCTCTTGACATCCCATAGCTCGTCAGGTCTTCTATTGTAAGTGATAAGTCAGTTAAATCTATTTTTGTGATATTCTCATAATTCCATTGGAATATATTCAAGGTCATATTTTGGATCTTGTGGAAATATTTTCCTTTATGAAATGCTTTGTGCTTTTCTACATTTGTGCATTACTCAGTCTTACCTATGTGTCATATGTATGCATATACATAAATTAAGAGTATCAATTTATGTTGAGCACATTTACACAAATACTCTTTTTCAACTGAAAGTGCTGGAAAGACAGAAGGTAGTTATCCTGTTGTTACTAATACAATCAGTGCTTTTATGGTGATGTTTCAGCCACTTAGGAATTCAGCTCGAGTCATTTTATGAAATCAGAATGGCTTTCTTTAACTATAATTTTTATTCTTACTGCATATTTTTGCTTGATAGCACTATAAATACAAGTGAGCAATGTGGTAAGTAATCATCAGTTGCTAATGCAAACATAGAATTATTAGTATAGATAGAAAATTCAGAAGACATTTTCCTAATATCTACTATATATTAAAATTGTGTATGTAGTATATATTAAATACTATATAAATATGGAATTATTAATATAGAGATGGAATATAAATAAAATTCTCATCAGTTTCTCTTAGCCAGTAATCTTAATGTTTTTTCAAAGAAATTAAAACTCTTGAATGCAACTCAGAACTGGTGGAGTCAATTCTGACTTATGATGACCTAGCTGGGCTTTCCAAGAATGTAAACCTTTATTAGAACTAATAGTCTTGCCTTTGTCCTGGGTGTGGTTGGTGGATTCAAATTAAAGACCTTGGTGTAAACAGTCTGAAGATAACCAGACAGTACTATCAGGACTGCTAACTAGTCTTCATGGCCCCCCATGCATGCCATCCACATTTATGAATCTGTGTCTCATTGGCAGCCAGTCATTGTCTGTGGGAGATTTCAGTAAGAACTGCCCAGCTAACATTTTACCAGGGTCAAAAGTGATAGGAACTATTTTGACTCTCTTATGTTTCTTGTGTAGATCCATACATTTGTATGAAAGTCATGTGAAAAAAAATAGAAAATAAATAGTTCAAATATAAAGCTAATAAAATAATCTCATGATCATAATTTTGTTTAGTGGCATCAATTTTCAGCAGCATTTCTAGATTTTAGTTCCTTTGTTTTTACAGTTTTACATAATTTGGAAAATATTGGCAGGGACAAGGTTTTGAAATTGCCTCAATGCGCTAGCTTTCTTTGTTAGATGAAATCCATTCGATGCTGAATTCTGTGCCTCCACCTCGCCTTTGAGGTAGAATCCCTGGGCATAATAGTGGTCACCTGGAACTTTGTGAAGTTGGACTTCCTGGGAGGGAAGTAGGAAGAAGGGCAGAATGACAGCCTGCGTGTATAGTTTTATGCCCAAGGATCCTGTCACTGCTCTATTAGAGTGATGGTCTATTTGTTACCTTTTTACATTGTCTGGGATGCATGATCTGGAATCCTGCCAGGAACCACTCTTCTGCTGTCAATATTTCTGAAAGATGTGCTTCTCTTTGACTAACACTGATTTTCTTAAAAATCAGGAATATCAGGCTCACTCCTTCCATCGTTTCAGAAATGAATTGTTGCATTTAAGTGGCTGAAATTATAGCGGGGGTGGAAAGTGATGAACTGTGTATGGAAATAGCCAAATTCCTGTTCTCTAAGTATCCCAGTCAGTTTATTTGCTTCTAGCATAAGAGGCTTCAGTTTATACCAGTTTTAAAATTCATTGCAAAGGAGTCCGAAGACATCTGTGCATTGCTTCTCAGCTCTGGTCAGATGATGGAGATGTATATCTCTCTGCCCTCTGTGTTGTCAGTGTTAGGTACCATCAAGTCGTAGTGACCCTCTGCACAGCAGAGCGCCCCGGTCCCGCTCCATCTTCACAGTCGTTCTTGAGCTGCAGCCACTTTGTGAGGCCGTCTTGGAGAGGGACTTCTTCTTTGTCTCTGTCTCTGTGCTTTACCAAGCATGCTACTCTTATCCAGGGACTGGTCTCTCCTGTGACATGTCCCAGGGAAGTGATAGGAAGTCTGACTCTTCCTCTTCCAAACCCTTAGATTTGTTTGTTCGCTTGGCACTTCTTGCTATTTTCTGTCTTGCTCACCTACCACAGAACTTAACCCAAACCATATTCACTGCCCTGGAGTGAAGGTTGACTCAAGGCTAGTCTGCAGGACTGGGTAGAACTGCCCCCAAGGGTTTCAGAAGCACTAACTCTTTCAAGGAGTAGAACGTTTCATGCTTCTCCCATGGAGTCACTAGAAGTTTTGAAATGCTGGCAATGTGGTTAGCACTCTACCAGTTTAATTAAAACTCTTGGCTCTCAAGACAGCACAGTCTTTGAAAGGAGCTTATCTCTTTCTGACCAGAGCCACAGTGATAGGTAACTGTGTTCTAAAGTTGTCACTATAAATCAGAATCACCTTCAATGGTAATGGATTTGTTTCCTCTGCAGTTCTTAGAGAGGCAGGGTGCCCTTTTTCTTCGGACAATGACTTGTGGGTTATAACTACCTACCTTTGTTGTAGCTTCCAAAGAGCTGAACTACCTACCGCCAGGGCTCTTGGACCATGTTTTTTGCTGTGTCTCACCTATTTCTTCAGTATAGTGGAAGAGTAATTATTTTGCTAGAAGCTTGTTTTCTGCTAAGATGTATAATGTAAAATGACTTGAAAATATATTTGAAATATTTCCCTTGAATGTTAATCCGTGGATATTTTATGTAATGAAAAAAAAAACTGTGACTGATAAACTATATGTCCCAATCCAGTTGTATCCCATCCTAATTAGATCCTAATGCCTAAAGTTGGGTGAATCCCAGTGACATGTGTAAGCATTTCTTCTTTTTTAAGACAAAGTATTTCATTTTTCTTAACAGCATACTGTGATATTATGAGAAAGTAAAAAGGAGAAAGCCACATAAACCACAGAATGCTAACTCAGAGCTTAGCACTAGTAGAATTTAGTAACTGTTAGAGAAATGGGTTAGCAAGTACTGAAGCCCATATTGAAGCACAGCATTGTGTGTGTTTTTTCCCTAAAGCACCTCTTACTAGTGGAATATTTAATAAGTAGTTTCACGGGCAGCTGTGCCATCTTCATTACAAATAAACTGCGTATTTTTTCTGTCGCAGAAACATTTCATCATAGCCCTTTGGTGTTATCTTTGTTTAGAAAGAAGATGATTATTAAGTATACACAGCAGTAATGGCAGACATAGTGATTCCCATATGCTGATTGAAAAGTCTGCTTTGTGTAATTTGTACACCAATGGGCACACAGATATGGAAATGTGGATAAGGGAGAAAGAGGCCGCAAGCCGCGTATCCGCAGTTGATCCCTGACCCACTTGCTCCAGTGTGAGTGTGTTGAGTGGAGACCTAATGATCCAGCTACCGAGTGGCTGAGCACTGGGTTCATAGTGAGAACTTTTGTTGCCAAGGTTGGCTAAGGTTACAAGAGTCTCATTTGCAATGCCCCATTTGTTGCCTTATTTCCAGACATTAATAAAGATTAGTTGAACCCCTCAGGCAGGCTTATTCAAACGTTTGTCAAGAGAAGGAAATGGCAGAGGCTGATGAACAATTCTTGCACTTTTCTTCTTTTTTAAATGTATGTTTAAGTGTATGCCTGTTGTTTATTTGGACTGTTAAACTTAAAGACATATGAACCTTGTGTTAATTTAGGAACACTGGAGAGCAAATCCATAGAAGCTCATATGTGCATAAGAGAGACTTTGACATAAAGGGTAATTATTCATTAAAAAAGCATCCCAACCCATTCCAGTCCAAGGTCATAAGTCTGATATTAGCCCATATGTCTGATATAAGTCTATAAAGTCCTCTTCAAACGCATGAAGCACGTACACTGATGGCGAATGCAGGACGAGCACCGGCCAGTGGGTGGAAGTCTTCTGAATCCAGTGGCGTTGTCAGCATTTCATGCTGGCAGGGGTCTCCGTGACTTCTCTGGCTTTAGAGGTCTGCTTGCATCAAGCGAAGTCCATGTGGCTTCTCTAACTCAGGGCACTCGCGTAGCTTCATGCATCTTGTTAGTTGCAATGTCTCTCAGGGAGTGAGCCAAACAGGAACTATCAGAGTTCCCAAAATCCTCAGGAAAAAGGCGGGCCCACAAAGAGGTCTCACAGACTATACCCCAGTTGACAAACTAGCCTCTACCCCTTCATTCTTATCCCTCTCAAATCCCAAATTGACACCCAATTATGTAACTGCCACAAACCTAGAGACTATGAACCTTAAGAAATCAGACTTCCAGGAAGCACAAGACTTATTTTTACCTCATTCATTTCAAACCTTTTTACTAATATAGCCCTTTCCTTCCGCTTCTGGATTTTACTTTTATTATTTGTTTTTTGGGGCACCACTGCCCTCTGGGGGTGGGAGCAGGAGGCCCAGCCTTCCTGGTGGATTTGAACCTCAACCCAGTGGGCCGCCGTCCCCTGCACAACCACTACGCCACAGGGGCTCAGCCCTGGATTTTACTTTTAATAAACCATTTCTCCAGGCCCATCTTTCTGAATGGCCAGGCTTTCATGATTAGAAAGGATCTCACCATTAACCTATGGTTTCAGATTTCTTGATGATCTGATATTGTGGAACGTGTGGAGAACTAGTTTGCTTTTTTTTTTTTTTTGGTCCTGTTTTCTTCTTACAGGTACTTCAAGGTTAGTGTCTAAATACTACACAACCCAGAGAGAAGCAGTATTATGTTATTCCATAACAATGGTCACTTATCAAGTTGCAACAGAAATAATTTGTTGTGAGCACTATGATTATGTAGAAAGTGTCTGATGGTGCAATAGGTTAAGCATTAGATTGCAAACTAAAAGGTCAGTGGTTCAAGCCTTTCTACTAAAGATGAGAATGAGTCTGCAAAGATTTATAATCTTGAAACAGACTCTGCATTGTAGAATAGGTATGAGTTAGACTGGGCTCCATGAAATTGGATTTTTTTTTTATCATTTATGGCTATGTCTGCACATCAGCAAGTATTTCTGTCATGTGCACTACCATATTCAGATTTTCCCTTTTGACAAAGAACTTCACCTGTCATGCCTCTCCCACCCTCCCAGCTTCCCCATACAAAACATTGATCCTTCTCTCTCTTTATATCTATATCTATATTTATATGCTAATAAAATGTACATATGATGTATATAGATATACAAAATGATGCACTCCATTTTTAGATCTTTTACCTAACAAGTTAGCATTTAACATGTAGAATTTTATTTACTGACTCTAATTCTTTATTCAGATACACCCAGAACAAATCACTGTGACATTTTTACAGTATACAGCACCACCAAGATTATCTCCAGACCCACGAGTAAGTCTACCAGGAGTCCTCAAACTACGGCCCGGCCACATGTGGCCACCAAGGACATTTCTATGGCCCTCTGGATGTTTTTGCCCTTGCTGTCCTGCTTAGCAGCTGACTCATCCCAGGCCTGTAGTGAATTTGTTCATAGTGTTTTTTTTTTTTTTAACTCTAGTCCGGCCCTCCAATGGTCTGAGGGACTGTTTAAAAAGTTGGAGGCCCCTTGCCTTGCCCTCTACACGGTGGTTCGATTTAGAGTGCACTGGCTTGCTTGCTTAAACTCTCTATCAAACACCCTTGTTAACTGCGGTGGAGGGCGAAGTGACTCTTCGTGGGCAGTTGATGCGTAAGTGGAGGGGTGAATCGGTGGTGACTTTAGTGGTTGAACCCGTGCCATAGAGTTGATTCCAACTGACTGACCCTGTGTGACAGAGTCGAATTGCCCCCAGGTTCCCAAGAACTATCAAGCAGCCTCGTGCTTTAAACATTGGGCCACCAGCGCTCCTCAGTTATTAGGTACTGCTAAATCATCATGCTCATTTCAAAATGTCCTCCAGGAGGAAAGTTCGACCCAAATAATCCTGAAAGCGACAAAGTCAGTTATGGTGGAAAAAGGTATCCTGTTCCATTTATATCTTTCACACACACCCCGCCCCCGCCCCTCCCATGAGCTGAAGAGCCCACTCCAGCACAGAGACCGGACCTAAGCGGAAATGAGAAGCAACTTGTCATATCCCAACAGCCCTCCACTCTCTAAGCCTGCTGGATCCCCCTCCTTTCCTTGTTGTCTGTTTCAAGGGGGAAAACAAAATAGCAGGCTCAGAGAAAGCTTGACTGAGAGGCTTCAGAGCAGTGTGGGAATAATTTCAGTAATTCAAAAAGGCGTTGCTCTCTGTAATAAAGTGCCTCTACATTTGGTTCCATTTCTTTTATTTACTTGAATGCATGCTTGTTGCGAACACCTTAACATTAAATTGTAATGCACCTTAGCTGTGTTTTTCTGAACCACTTGATTCAGTGTTTTCAATACATTTGTGTTGGAATTTCTGAGCTATTTATATGTAAATGAAAAGTCTTCTGTAATTGGCACTGGGAGAGCCTGCTAGAAGCCCAGTAATCTAATCTAAGTTGTGCATTTCTGCCCCCCTTTCTGTGGTACATACATAATGGCATTTGAGGGCAAACAATTTGATCCTTATGTCAACATCACTCTCCTTTGCAATACAGGGGGAAAAGAGGAAACTTTGTTTTAAGGATTAAATGGTGACTTTTTTCCATGACACGACATCATGGACAGAGCTGCCAGCTTTTATAGGGAGCAAAAAGATGTCATTAGCATCTAACGACTTGGGATAGGATTTTAAATTATTTGCTTCTGTTAGTAGAGTGAGGGTCAAATTGCACAATGGTTCTGCCTGTGATAAACTTAGTTTTGTCCATTTATTTATTTATATTTTAAATGTGTAGTTCTTTGAACCTTGCTAACAATGTTTCTGTTTGACCTCTCACATAAAATTTGTGTTTTCAGGAAATTTTACTATTTCAAACATCCCATGGTCTTGTTATATGCCTCCAATAAACCATGAACTGTTTATACTGTAGATCGGTGGTTCTCAACCTTCCTAATGCTGTGACCCTTTAATACACTTTTTCATGTTGTGGTGACACCCCCCCCCCCCAACCATAAAATTATTTTGTTGCTACTTCATAACTGTAATTTTATCTACCGTTATGAAGCAGACAACCCTTGTCCCACACCCAAAGGGGTCTCAACCCACAGGTTGAGAACTGCTGCTTTAGGAGCTCTTAGTAAAAGGACCTGAATTCCCAAAGAAGTGTCATTCGTGTAGCTGTCTATTGGTCTGTTAATGTACATATCCACCCACTCCTCGAGTCCCTCGATGACAGGAAGCCCCGCCTTGTCGAAGCATTGGACTGAGTGTTACAAGAGCAAGAATAAGCATGGAGCACCCAATCCTTGCCTCCATGGTGTTGACCAGCAACATCGCTCCGAATATTTGCCTGTTTATGTGGTTCAGAATTAGCCATTTCAGCGCAGCTTGTTTAAAGTGGAAATCTTTCTCATATAGGCTCTTAAATAGAAACTGAAAGGACTCTTGGTGCCATGGTTAGTTAAACACACAACGGCTAACCTTAAAGGCCTACAGTTTGAAATTGCCAGCTACCTTGAGGGCGTGAAAACATAGCCATCTGCTTCCATAAAGAATAGAGCCTATAGCAACCTTGGGAGGGGTGAGGTGGGGGCAGGGATCGTCCTTTATCTGAAGTGTGTTCCTTTTCATTGTAATCACTGCGACGACACATAATATCAATAGAAAATATGGCATTGGTGGAGAAGTTTGACTATACCGTGGCCTACCAGAACAAACAAATCCACATTAGAATTAATATAGCCAGAATACATCTTAGAAGCAAGGGTGGCAGGTCTTCAACATGCTTACTTTGAATACATTATCAGGAAGATCAATCAATAGCAAAAGATATATTGACTGATAAAGTGGGGGGGGGGGAGTGATCAACAAAGATGAGGCTGCAAAGAAGCGAAACAGGGAAGCAAACACGAAGACAAGCTCCCTGCCAGCAACTTAACTCAGACTCAGACCGACTTGGCACAGACTGGATCATAGCCAAAGTAATGGACATGGCGTAGCACGCAGGATGGAGAGGGTGCAGGACTGTTGGGCAGAGCCAGCCCAATGGCACCAACAACGAAAGCAAATAGAAACTGTGAGACCAAAACTGTTCCTAAGGTCACATTTAGTATAGCATGCCGATCTGTAATGCAATAATTGACTGAACTGTTTTAAATGCTTTTTATTTGTGATTTATCTTTCCTGGCTATCAGAAGCTCAGATCTTGTTTTCTTGTTGGAGTCCTTAAGTCTAGTTGCTATGCTAGCCCCTCTCTTCCCTTCATCTTTTCCCTCATCTCCCATGTGAATGAACATGGAGCCATTGAAATGATTAGGATTGTTTGTTTGTTTGTTAATAAGTAACTCTTTTTAAAAGTAGTATGGCTTCTTCTGTGTTGTCCAAAGATCTTCTTTGTACCCTTTCTAATAGAAATGACCGAGTAGGACATCACGTCAAAAGGATCACATTTCAAATGCAATTCCAACAATATAGTTTTTAGCCATTACAGCAATATACCCTACATTTTATAGCTATCAGATGATGGGTACTGTCCTAAATTTTTAGACAATAATAAGAACAATGGTTATGTTGACAAATTCTCAATAAAATTAATGAATTCTCTGATTGAACTTTAGAGTCTACAAATGAAAATTTTCTTTCATTTAATCCTCACATCGGTTCTCAATAGACAGCATTGTTGACCACATGTTATTGTTTCCAGGGAGGTTAGATGGTGATTCACTTTACTCTGTCCATCAACTTCTAGCCCCTGTAGAAATCCCAGTTTCTATTAAGTGGCTCGTTCAGAGTCACCCAACTCCTAAGCAGTATACTTGACCATTTTAGGGATAAGGGTGATTGACACCTGTGGTGGAAAATGCCCATCAGCAAATGCTGGAATCAATGGTATCCCAAGACTTGATATTTGGAAGCAATGATAAATTTCCAAACTAACTCTATTTGGAGGCTCTGCTAATTTGATAAAGAAATTTCATACATAACTTAGACAATAAATTTTGTTTTTCCCCAAGATGTGCTAAATTCAAGACCCAATGCAAATACCATTGCTTCCATTTTGACCCACGGCAACCTTAGAGGACAGAGTGGAAATAACTCATAGATTTGCTAGAGCTATAATCCTCTGAAGGCTACTCTGTCTTTCATTTGCAAAGATGCGAGTGGATTTGAACCTCTGATCTTTCTAGGCTAGTTGAAATTGCCCCGATTTCATAGAGAAAAACCAGATGGCACTTCAGGGAGAAGTTCCAGCTGCACTGAATACATTAGCCAATAAAAAGACTCTAGGAATTGACAGAGTACTCATTGAAATGTTTGAGAAAGCACCGGGAGCTTCACTCATGTATGCCAGGGAATTTGGAAGCTAGATGCTTGGCCAACTGACTGGAAGAGACCCATATTTGTGGCCATTCCAAAGAAAGGGGTCTGACAGAATGCTCATACCATCGTACAATGTCATCGATATCATACACATATAAAATTTTGCTTAAGATCATCCAGCAGCAGTTGAAGAAATAAATTGGCAGTGGACTTCCAGAAATCCAGGCCATCATTAGAAGAGGACAGAACAAGGGATATCATTGCTGATATGACATGATTCTTGGCTGAGAACAGAGGATACCAGATAGGTGTTTATTTGTGTTTCATTGACTACGCTAAGGCATTTGATTGGAACGGCCATAATAACTTTGAGAAGCATGAGAATTCCAGAACAACTCATTGTGAACATCCATAATTTGTACGTGGATCAAGAAGCAGTCAGGTTCATATTAGGGTGTATCTCAGACGTGTTATGCCGTTGGAAGTCATCCTCATGAAGCTCTTGTATATGGTTTTCTGTGTTTGGCATATGAAACCCAAGATTGATGAAGCTATAGGGACAAAAAGTAGAATAAGAACTTCAGGGGTTGGGGCAGAGCCCCAGTAGTGTAGTGGTTGAGTGCGGAACTCGTAGTGGTTGAGTGCAGAACTGCGGTTCATTGGCTTGGTGGTTCAAATCCAGCAGCAGCTCCCTGGGAGCAAGGCAGGGTAGCTCCCACGACCAGCAGAGGGCAGTGATAACCCAAAACAAAAAACAAAAACAAAACAAAAAAAGAACTTCTGGGGTCAGGGGAGCAGTGGGGCGTGGTGGGTGGGGAGTGGGGGCTGTAAAAGGAAGATGATGTCAAGGAGTGCAGGGATTAAAAAAAATGTTAGGAAACAGATTGTGGTTGTGTGATTTTGTTTGATGTGACTGAACTCAGGAAAGCTTTATATTAATTCCCAATTAATAATAATTTGAAAAATTAAAATTAAAAAAGAGGCAGTTTTGTGAACAGAGCAAAGAAATACTGCATAGTTTCAAGTCAGAAAAGGTGTATCCTCTCACCATACTTGTTCAGTCTGTATGCTGAGCAAACCATCAGAGAAACTGGATTTGTATACAAAAGAGAGTGGGGTGTTATAAGAGCTGCAAGGATCCCCAATCAAATGATCTTTAGGGAATAAAAAGAATGGGGCATCAGGATTGGAGGAAGGATTATTAACCTGTGATATGCAGATAGCCCTACTTTGCTCGCTGAAAGTGAGGACGACTTGAAGCACTTGCTGATGTAGATCAAGGATTGAAGCCGTCAGTGTGGATTGGAACTCAATGTCAAGAAGATCCAAATGTCAACGTAAAGAAAATCCAAATCTTCACCACTGAACCAGTAACCGACATCATGATAAATGGAGAAATGTTTGAAGTTGTCAGGGTCCCCCCCACCAATTTGGATCCACAGTCAATGCTCATAAAAGCAGTAGTGAAGAGCTCAGAAGAAATGTTACATTAGGTAAATCTGCTGGAAAACACTTTAGTAGAGTCCCGAAGAGCGAAGATGTGACTTTCAGTACTAAGGTGCGCATGACACAAGCCATGGCTTTCTCCATTGCCTCATGTCATATGAAAGTCGACCATCACATACGGAAGAACAGCGAAGACTGGATCCATTTGGATTGCAGTGCTGGAGAAGAATATCGAAATACCAGGGACTACTAAAAAGAAGAAGGGCTCCTAAGAGGCAAGGATGGTCAGACTGTATCTTATATACTTTGAGCATATTGTCAGGAGAGACCAGTCTCTGGAGAAGGACATCACTGTTGGTAAAGAGGGATGGCCAAAGGAAGAAGGCCTTCGATGGAACAGATTGACATTGTAGCTGCATTGATGGACTCAGGCACAGGAACCATTGTGAAGATGGGGCAGGACCAGGCCGTACTTCCTTCCATTGTGTATAGGGTAGCTGTAGGTTGGAGTGGACTAGATGGTACCTAACAGTGACAACATTTTGGGCAGCACCCAGGTACTATAATCATGGCGCCACCAAAAGCCCTTTAATTAAGCCTCTTCGAGAAAGTTGGCCTAATCTTTGCTCTGATAATGATTGATATCCTTGAGGAGATTTTGAAAGATAAAGAATCATACACATTAAAGTTGATCTTGTGTCTCTGGTAGTCATCTTTTTTCCCCCAGCACTGGATCATCATAACATTTGTATTCCTGGTGTTCCTGTTATTTGGTGGTGATTAAAGGCATACGGAGGCTTCTTTTTGTAGTTAGGAAGGTAATAATGGGATTTGGAAATATTTTCTCATTCAAAAAAACAACCAAAAGAATTGGCAAAAGGCATTAGACATTGGCAATGAAGGATGGTGATCCTGAAGGAGGGACCAAATGAGGGGAACCAGGCAGTGGATGCTTGCCTCCAGGCAGCAACACAGGGAAGGGTAATGAGGGTGGGATGGAGGACTATGTAATGGAAGATGCAGACATGAGAATCTAAGACCAATGGGCTTGCAGTTTGCAGACCAGGTACCAGATTGGAGAGAGCTGCTGAGAGAGGACTCAGATCTGAATACTGGTCATGACTGTGATTAAAAAAACAGCTATCTAAGACAGGAGAAGAACCAACTGAAAGAATCTGAAATTATAGCACTGTGTGTCCAAGCCAGGCTGGACAGAGCTCTCATGAGCCAGACTGGAAAAATAAAAGCAACAACAACAAACAACAAGCAGTAAGGAAGCCTCGTTGAAAGTTTGACCCAGGATTTTACTTCCTTCTGGTACGATCTGTAATCTCTATTTCATTTTCGCCTACTAATAAACTCTTGATTCACAATCACCTTGGTTGGCATTGTGGATCTATTTGCATATGGACTTAATGTGACATTATATAAATTACTGATCATTTCTGCTTTCTTGTACTTAGACTTTCAGTACTTGAAAATTAGATTTATTCCCCACCCCACAACACCCCCAAATAAGATATTTTGTCTTTGTCATTGGTTTGTAGAAGGGGGATCTGAAAATTCTTGGACTATAAAACCAGAGCAGCAGCATCATTTCCCTGGAGCCTTGGGTCATATTGTATGTAATCTAACAATGTGATTTTGTGGAGGGGGGGACTGGTCACACCTAAAGGTGGGGACTAGCCAGGCCAGAAAGATCAGCAGTGTCATTTAGGGTGGGGGTTTTGTGTCCTGATTAGCACTAGACTTGGATAGAAACTGAGATCCATTATGTGGATCACCAATTCATCAATCATACCAATGCCAGGAAACTCCTCTACAATTTCTTATCCAAACTGTCAGTGAGCCGTGACAGTCTAGCATCCCCGTT